>PVIH01012178.1:0-64878 GCA_004025045.1 Sigmodon hispidus
ACTTCATTAGCCTTCCAACCAACCAAATTTCTGCATTCGAGTCTTAACCATATTTAAGTGTTACTGTGGCTTCAAAGAAGCTATTGATTCTGAAGTAGTGGGTTTTGATTGAGTTGACTGTTTTTAAAAAACTGTTTGGATTTTAATTGTGATGCAGAAGTTATAGTAACAAGCATTTGGTTTTGTACAGACATTATTTTCACTCAGGTGGATAAGCTCAATAAAGGTCATATCCCAAACTAAAAAAAAAAAAAAAAAAAAAAAAAAGAAACACAAGCAGTCATTCTTGTAAGTAATGTGAATGTGATTAATTATAAAGTTGAGATTTAGTCTCTTATATAAGTTTCAGAGTTAAGCTTACAACAAGTAACCAGAAACAAAGTTTTTCTATGCAGATATACCTGGGTAGCCCTCATATTTCAGAGATCTGCAGAATATGGCATTTAAAATGTTTATTTCTCAGACAGAGACTCTCAGATTCTAACAGTTACCCAAAGTCTCCAAAGAAGATCATGAGACACCAGGATCTCCATATGGATTGTAGCAGTGCTGACCTGGGCAAGATGCCATAGCACAATGCCTGCCTGCTGCCAGGAGCCTGGCCTAAATCTGAGGACATTGGAGAATTGACTGAACCCTTTTGCCCAGACAAAGTAAGGTCAGTCTTCTCCCACATGTCCTTCTACTATGGGGGAAAATCTCCCACCTTAAAGGCCTGGTAGCTGAAGATTGATGCTGTTTGGATACTTTTGCCTCCAACTAGGTGGAAACCTGGGTATGACTAACTAGGTATGGACTGGTCTCTGTTGTTTTTAGTAGATTCAGAAGCTGCTCATTCTGCACTTAGGTATAATTTATCTTTCTCATATCTCTGCAAGTATTGATGGCTGGGCTAGTTATAACTGTCAGCTTGGTAGAATCAGACAATCAGATACTTCTACAAGATGATAGCCAGTTTTCAAGCTCATTTTATAAAGCCTGATTGGGAATACTAATGTAACTAAAATTCTTATGTCTTTTTGCAATTTGTATGAGCTTAAGAGAATCTTAGAATTTGGATCCACCTCACAGAGGCCAAAAAGAAGATTTAAATTCTAACCTTTTGTTCTCAGTTTTAACATATCTCAACAGATTTCCAGTTGACTAGGAGCTCTGGACTGGCTGGAAGCCTGTGAACCAGTTCTACCAATGTGAGTTGTTTCCTGTTTCTCGGCTACTGGATCAGACAGCTACATGCTCCTGACAGAAGCCCTGGAGCCCAGTGCCTTTACTAGCTTTTCAACCTTTTGGGGCCCTAACAACAACACCCCAATGTCAGCATGAAGTAGTAATAAAGAGAAACTACTATGCCCCGTTACTCCCGAACCCTTAACAGGTTGAAATGCTAAGTTAAAAAGAAACCTGGCATAAGAGACAAATCCTTTTGTGGAGGCCAAAGGTCCCTACAGCCTAGAGTTGGCTTTGCAAGTCAGGTCCCAGCTGCTCTTTAGAGACCTTGCAGATCAGTTTGGGCTGCAGGGGTGGGCACAAGACCATCTTCTAGATAGACTACTTCCATGAGAGAAAAACTGTCATAGCGTTCTTTGAAAACAGGGGGCGATATCAGAGGGAACCTGTCTCAATGACTATTGCCTTGCTACTAGGGATAGGAGGCATTGCTGCGGGGATTGGGACAGGGACTACAGCATTGATGTAAAACAGCCATCTTATGCAATTGCAGATAGCTATGACTACTGATTTAGAAGCCATAGAAAAATCCCTTACCTCGCTATCAGAAGTTGTGTTGCAAAACAGGAGAGGATTAGACCTGCTGTTCCTGAAGGAGAGAGAGTTGTGTGCAACTTTAAGAAAAGAATGCTGTTTTTATGGTGACCATGAAGGGATAGTTAGGGAGTCAATGGAAAAATTAAGAGAAAGACTGGCCCAGCACAAACGCAAATTTGAGGCCTAGCAAGGTTGGTTTGAGGGGTGGTTCAACAAATCCCCTTGGCTTACTTCCCTCGTTTCCACCTTGGCAGGTCCACTGGTTCTCCTGCTGTTGACTCTCACCTTAGGGCCATGTGTTTTGAATAGGCTAATCCAGTTTGTAAAGGACTAGTTGTCCATTGTTCAGGCTGTGGTCCTGACCCAGCAGTATCAACTGCTTAGGCAGCAAGCCAGGTCCCAAACAGACCTGGAGAAAGAACAAGGTGAATGGATATAATATTCTATCCATTCACAAGAAAAAGGGGGGAATGAAAGACCCCGATCCTAAGCAGCCCAACCAGTGCAAATTTTCCACAAGGCCAATTAGCAAGAGTCAACCTGAGGGCAAGTCACCAATAAAGATGGGAACTGCCAGTTGGAGGCCATTTGGAAAAAGAGATAAGGGAGGCTACAGGGGGGAAAACGCTGGGAGTGCTTAATCTTAACCCAAACCAGATGTTCGAAGCTTTTCCAGGACCCCATCAGAACCTTACAACCTTGCCCCTTAGCTGAGCTATGTATATGATTTACAGAACCCCATCAGAACTTTACAACCTTGCCCTTTAGCTGAACTATGTATATGATTCACAACCCTGTCCCTTAGCTGAACTTTGTACATGGTTTAAAGTAACCAATAAGATGTATGACGCTATGCCTAAGCTGGATGTAGCCCCCTTTCCCTATAAAAGGGGACGGCTTTTGTGCCCAGGGCGCTCAGTTAGCTGAAGCTGCTGATCACCCGCAGACACCTGTGTGAATATTAAACCACCTTTTGCATTTGCATCCTGTGATCGGTTTTCTGGGCTGGGGTCTCTGAGGGTCTTTCACCTCCTCCCCTGCACATACATATTAGAAGAAGCTGAAATGGAGGACACTCTCATTTTTAACACTTATTTAACTTATAAAAACACTTTGTGTATTTATACACATGCATGCAAGTGACAATATGGTGCATATGTTTATGTACCCATACATTTCATAGACTCCTACAGCTCTGTATGGTACTATTCACCCTTGGTAGTCTATTAAGATCATCTAAAGACCTTTCTTAGAATGACCTATATCCAGATGGGTTCTCCTCTAGGAGGTAGGGTCCGAGTCCCATATTTCATAACGAGCACATTGTAAAGTGTAAAGTTCTAAGATGCATACAGGTTGAAAGCTCTTTAGAAATACTCAAAGCCTTTGCTACTAAAACATGAGCAAGAACAATGGCATTATGGAGAAGATCCCCAGACTTACTGAATCAATCTGCTTCTTAGCAAGTTCCTAGTCAAGTAAAGTGTGTGCTACAAGTGGAAAGCATTGATGTAGTCTCTCCCTGGCTTCACAGACTAGGCCAGGAGAGGCCAAGTAACTTCAGAAGTGAGGACTCAAATGAATATAAGCCCAGGTTTCTTTACTTACAGGTCCTTTATTTCCATTACTTTTTTTTTTCTTTTTTTGATCTATCAAATGATTAGATATTCAAAAAAAAGTAACATGTTTTCCACAACTTTTTATGGTTTGTTCTGTTTAAAATATATCAAATTCCAAAAACATGTAAGACATTGGAAGTTCATTTTCTTCTCAGAGAGAACACAATGATCAAATATCATAACAAAAACAAAAACTGATGACCTCTGGAGCAGCTACAGAAAAAAGATGGAAAGCATTCGACCAAACAACTGTCACTTTCCTTGTGAACACAGACAATAGTAACTGGCTAATGTTGACAGAGGGGACAGAGACTGACTCCAACTCAGAATTCAGCATCGTGGTGGTTTGAAAGGAAATGACCCGCAAAGGGAGTGGCACTGCTAGGATGTGTGGCCTTGTTAGAAGTATACCTACCACTGTGGGTGTGGGCTTGGAATTCCTTTATGCTCAAGCTACTCTCACTCTTACAGGCCAGTTCCTGATGCCTTCTTATCAAGAAATAGTCAGCACCATGTCTGCCTATACAGCCATGTCCCATCATGGACTAAATTGTAAGCAAACCCCTCCCCATTAAATGTTTTCCTTTATAAGAGTTGACATGATCATAGTGTCTCTTCACACCAATAGAAACCCTAAGACAAGCATAGACCAGACCTGTAGGAGAACATTCAATCTGCAGGGATATTGTTTGTAAGCTTTACAACCCCCTAGGTATATTTTCATGAACACAGTTTGATTTTATTACCATAGATAATGGGAGTAAAAAATAAATCCCACAGATCTATATATGACACAGGTGTATCAATGTATGAGTTATCCAATGGCTCTGTAGCTCTAAATCTTTGAGAGAATCTCCACCAGTTTCTAGGCCCAGCCTTCCACCTAGTTACTTTTGGCTTTTACATAAACCCTTAGCCCCACTGAACAGAGAGCTTTTTCAGAAATTGGATGTCCACAGCCTTCATTTTGAGCAAGTCTCTTGACCAGCTCCCTATGCTTTATCCCATTCTTCTTACACTTCTTACTTAGGGCAGACTTTATTTCTCTGTCTTGGCCACATTGCTACTTAAATCAAACATCCTTCCCCAGTTTACCTAGCTATAATCCTCCTCCTCTGGCCTCCTCTGTGCAGCAGAACTATCTCCAATTCTGAGAATGTCATCTAAACAGCAGAAATCTACAATCCTGCTGTTGGAACACACACTCTCCCTGGATCCTGTGTTCCACCCCCTTGAAACTACAGAGGCACTCTCAGAACTACTGTAGTCCCCAGACTTCTACAGGGCCCTCAGGAAACAGGCCTGAATCTGGGTCCCAAGAACTGATTCCAGAACAATAACCAGGCCCCTCCTTGTCTTTTTGCCTTTCTGCAGCACTTCCCTGGCAGCTGTTCAGCCTCCTTGTGCAAATGATAGTTTCATCCTATGGCTCTCAAGAAAGGCACAATGGATGGTGTTCTTGGTTTCCTGCCAGATTAAAAATATCTACATACAGGAATGCATTTCTAATGAGAGATGCTTCACTCCTCTAGGTATCTCTAGCCATGGTGAACTCAAGGATAGAAAGAAAGAAAAAATATTTTACTACCAGCCAGGATTCCAGAGGCCATGCAGCCAGAGAAAATGCCCCTCCTTAGTGGCCTGCAGAAACTATCCTGCAGGCCTTTGACTGCTAATCTCATGAAGCCAGCTGGAAGTCAGCCCCAGGCTGGGGTTGTACCAGAAAAAAGAGGCAGCAGCTGTTACAGGGTAAAGTCAGGCAAAGTGCAAACAGGCCAGCAGACTGCTACAAATCAATCCAGGTCAGAGAGGACACAGGTCAGCAAAGGCTTAAAGCAACTGTACGTGTGTGTGTGTGTGTGTGTGTGTGTGTGTGTGTGTGTGTGTGTGTGTGTGTGTGTGTGTGTGTGATTTATTACAATGTCTGTGGCCTGAATAGTCCAACAATGGCTGTCTCCCAAAGGAAAGACTAATAATCCCTGAATTATTCAGCCCAGGAACCTGGATGTCTCAACAGTCCCCGTGTGGTGCTGGAGTCCCTGAAAATTCCTTGAGAGTTGCTGGTCTTCAGTCAACATTGGAATCCTAAAAGAGTAGATTCTAACATCAGTGAAGAATGCCTCACCAACAGGACAAATGAACTTGCCAGTAGGAGTGAGGGCAAGAAGACAAAAATAAAATGTTTCTGTTTTCAATGTTCTTTTATACAGATTGTCACCAGGATGTGTGGCCTAGATTTAGGATGGGCCTTGTCCCTCTAATGATCAAATTAAGACAATTTCTCTAGGCATCCCTAGACACTGGAGTTTTAGTTGGTAGTCAAGTTGACAAGATTATCCATCACAAGTTCAACTTGACAACCACATCTCTTTACATTGGGCTTAATTTCCAGATGAAAATAATAACCAGGTCATCATTCTGCCTAAAATGATGTGGATAACTATTCCACATACAACTACAAATGCACTATATATTTTTAAATAGGCGGCAACGTTATTTGTTTGTGGTCTTTTATTGTCTCAGTTTAAATATGATAGTAACCAGTGACATCTCAATTTATTGCATTACATGATAAACAAATAGAGAAAATACTAGTATGTGTTTAAGATATGTATACATGCACAAACATCTTCTTAACAAAATGGCACAGATACACTCCTGTACATTACAAATTTTATTTTTGCATTTGGTTATATGACTTTGGCTAGTATTTATAATGACCTTCCTCTACATTATGTATGTCCTTCACCCACAATAATACTTCAGCGGGTCTTGGTTCTCTCTTGAAGGAGCGACCGACCATACCTCCATTCCTGAAGAGTCTATGCTCTTTGTCATCCTGCCCATATTAGGTTGGTGCATTTTACTCCTGACTGACTTTGACCAGAGGACATCATAACAGAGAAATGTCCTAAAGGATTGCCCAAAGTGGTCAGGGGGAAATCTGACCAGTTCAATCCAATGTTTGTTGTATCTCTCAGCAGAAGTGTTTCTGACCCAGAACCAAAATTTCTAAGTCAACAGAATTAAAAGCTCCACAGAAACAAGAAGCAAATTTTTCCTAAGAGATCACTATGAGTTATAGTGGCTGGAGGGGACATTCCCATTTCCACCCCTTGATACCTGGACCATGAATCCTAGCTATGGGATAAATCATACCACATACTGGACACTGATTCAAAGCATATACCACTTTCTAGAGAAACCTACCTCAGCCCTCCAGGGTGCTACCACCAAATTGGTACTGTAACTGTCTTCAAAAGGCAATTCCCATTGCTCTATCAGGCCAGCTGCTTCAGGGTGTAGAAAACATGGTAAGATGAATGAATTCCATGAGCATGGGCCAGCCTGCCTCACTTCTCTGGAAACATGAGTTACTTGGTCTAAAGCAATGCTGTGTGGAATATAATGACAGCAGATATGGCATTCTGTCGGTCCATGGATAGTAATTTTGGAAGAAGCATTATGTGCAATAAAGAAAAAGTCATAATCATAATAAATATCTACTCTAGTAAGGACAAAGCATTGCCCTTTCTACAAAAAAAAAGGGTCAAATGTAGTTAACCTGCCACCAAGTCACTTGCTGGTCATCCCAAGGAATTGTGCCATGTCTGGGGCTCAGAATTGGTCTCTCCTCCTGGCAGATCTGTTACTCAACAGCAGCTGTAGCCAGGGCAGCCTTCGTAAGTGGAAGTCCATGTTGTCAAACCCCATCTCTGCCACCACTGTACTTTGTTTATAGGGCAGTGACAGGGATGGCTGGGAAAGAGGCTGACTGTTAAAAAAACCAGTTATCTATCTTATCTACTTTATTTTTTAATTTCTCTTCTGCTGAAGCCACTATTTGACAAACATTTTTATAGGACACAAGTATCTTTACAGCCTTCCCCTGTCTGGAGAGATCTGTCCACATCCTTCTTCCCCCGGTGTCTTCTCACCACTTTTCCTGTCATGCTCTTTCCAAGTCCCTGACCATCCAGCCATTCCACTGCCTACAGCCCAGGAATCAATAAATAATCACACATCTGACCATTGCTTCTTCCAAGCAAAATGGATGACCATGTATACTTCCCAAAGTTTTTCCCACTGTGAAGATTTCCCTTCACCAGTGTTGGTGTGTTGCAGACACACTCGTTTGCCCCCAGGTTTGGCCGTGTGCCTCAGGTGTGGCCATGTAGCAGCCATGCCCCTGCCCGTAGATCACACTCCTAGGCACACCCCAGCTGTGGCTGTATGCCCACCAGTTCCTTTAAAAAGAAATAACATGTGGCAGTGAGTCCTTTCTTTCTTTCTCTCCCCTCTCCCCTTCTCCGGATATCTGAACCCCCAAGTAAAACTCTGTATGACACCTGGCAGTGAATGTTTCATGTCTCTCTCACATGCAAAATGCTAACAACCAGTATCATTCAGGGCTACCCAGAAAGGGGTTGTAGTAATGTAGCTGTCAAAGTCTAGTTTGTGCCTGCATAATGTGCAAAACCATCAGTAAACCAGGCCTTAGTAATCTCTTCCTCAGTCAGCCAATCATAGGGCATACCTCATGAGGTTATAGGGGCATGCTTGGCAGTGGAAGGCATTGTAACATGAATAAAAACTATAGGTATTTGGGCAACTTCTTCATAAAACTTTCTTGTGCCTTCAGGATCTTTTCGGGCCTGGTCACATATATACCACTTCTCTTTGGTGGTGAATGGCTGCTGTGTATGTCTACTTTATGGCTTGATAGATCAGATAATAATGTAGCTCATGATGGGAACCTCAGACCACATGATAACTTGGTGGCTCACTGTCAAATGTTCAGTTTTTACTAAGGACCAATAGCAAGCCAAGAGCTGTCTTCCAAAGGAAGAATAATTGTCTGCAATGATGGCAGAGTCTTGCTCCAAAATCTCAGTGGTAATTTCATTGATTTATCTATACGGTCCTGCCAAAACTCCAAACAGCACTCCTGTCTGCCACTGATACCTCAAGTACCATGGGTTATGCTGGGTCTGATGGTCTGAGTAGTAGAGCAGCCTGAACAGCAGCTTGGACCTTTTGATAAGCCTTCTCCTGTTCCAGGCTCCACTCAAAGCTAGTGGCTTTCTGAGTCACTTGGTATGTGGATTAGGATAACATACTCGAGTGAGGAATGCTTTGCTTCCAGAAGATATGACCCGAGTTAGGGTTCATCTTTGTGACTCAGGTTTAAGGTTCATCTTCCCACCTCAAATGGTCTAGTCAAGAAAATGCCCATGTGCTTAGGTTTTAGTTAATTCTAGATTTAGTGAACTTGACAACTGAGATTAATCATTGCAGATGATGATGATTGCCAAAAGCTGCATGCTTAATACTTGTCTTAGTTAAGTTTCTATTCCTTTGATAAAACATGAGCACAAAGCAACTCAGGAAAAAGGATTTATTTGGCTTACATGTTCTGATCACAGTCAATCACTCAGAGGAAGCTGAGGCGGGACCCTGAAGACAGAAACTGATGAGAGACCATGGAAGAACATTGCTTGCTGGCTTGCTCCTCATAGTTTGTTCAGTCTGCTTTCTTATATGTATATGCCCCACGACCACCTTCCCAGGGATAGCACTGCCCACAGTGGCCTGGGCCCATCCTTCAAGACAATGTTCCACAGACTTGCCTACAGGCAATCTTATGGCAGCACTTTGTCAGGCAGCTCAGCTCAAGAGAGACTCTTCTCTCCAAGAATATTTTCATAATCTTAAGAAGGTGTCTTATAAGGCTCGTAATTTGTGACTTTCTAACTCCTGAGTCATGTAAGCCTGTTTACTTCTTGAGTCATATATGCTTTCCTCAGGTTCTTACAGTCTTCCCATTGCCCTCCTCTAGGATGTCCCCTGAGCCTTAGAGGGTGGACTGTAGATGTCTGATTATTTTCCTCCACCTACAGCTAAGCATGAGACCACTATGCCATAGCCGTAACAACTTATTGTTAAAATCTTGTCCAATTACAAATCTGTTTAACTACTACCATCCACTGAAGGAAAATAAAGATGATTAGGATGACATCAGAAGTAATACAGTGTCTTTACACTCCTACGAGACACATGCTTTGCAAGTCTCTGAAATACTCAGGGTTAGAATTCAGTAATACCTAGTTTTTATGCCACCTTGACACAAATTAGGGTCATCTGGGAAAAAATCTTAACTGAAAAAATGCTTCCATAGGATTAGCTGTAGGCCTTTTTCTTGATTAAGGTGGGTGGACCCAGACCATTGTGAGTGGTGCCATCCTTGGGCAGGTGATCCTGGATGGTATCAGAAAGCAGGCTGGGTAAGATGTGAGCAAACAAGCCAGGAAGCAACACTTCTCCATGTCCTCTGCATCAGTTCTTGCCTCCAGGTTTCTGCCCTGAGTTCTTTCTCTGACTTTCCTGGGTGATGTACTTACCAACTGTAAGGTGAACTAAACCCTTTCTTCCCCAGTTGCTTTTGGTTGTAGTGTTTTATTACAGCAATAAAAATCCTAACAAAGACAAATTATATAAAGAAACCTTTTTACCAGAGGTAGGAATTATCTCTGGAGGCCTATAATATCCACTCCAAGCTAATACCAATTGGTCTTGGATAGCTAAGGAAAAAAAACTGAGGCAAAGCCCAATAATGAGCAAAATAGCCTTTTGCTTATATCAGTTGCTTCATCAAAGAGTAAGTTGGAAGGGGAAAGGTGATAGATAACACCCAAATACAGTCTGACAGTGTCTCCAAGGAATGTTGGGAGAAAGAGATTAAGAGGTAGTAGAAGAAACAAAGTACCTGAATTTTGCAAAGCAGGAGAGAAATTCCAGTCTTTTTCCAAAGGTTTGTCTGGAGGCAGGGCATCATGACACAAAACAGACATGAGAACAGATTTGGCTTGAAACAGTTTGCTATTCTCAAAAGGACTTCTGTTGAGTTGGTAGCTCCATTGACCATAGTATGACACTGTTGTCTGACTCCCAGAGAACACAGGCTGGCCATATTTATGAGCTCCTAATTGTAGTCTGCAAAGATCTGGGAAGGATTTGCATCAGAGGAACATATCTTTTTAATTTACTTTTTAAATGAATTTTCTTTATCCTTGAGAATTTCATAGATATATACAATGAAATATAATCATATTTATTCTCATCTCCAACTCCCTCCATATCTCTCCAACAGCGTATCTACCTCCCAGCTTCCTTAGTACCTCCTGTGTGTGCATGGCTATGGAGTAGCCACTAGAGCCTGAGACACTCACCAGTAACTACATCCTCAAAATAAAGATACAGTCAGATAGCTGCCTAGCAAGAGACAAACAGAAAAAGGTACTCTCATTAAGATTAAAGTCCTTCCCACTGAAACATTCAAGATGCCATTCTCCTGATTCTACTGGAGAGAATTGTTCAGCAACTGTCAAATCTCCAATGGAGTCGGGGACAGGGAATGCCAGCCTCCCAGGCTCGTATATTTGAATGCTTGGTCCATAGGTGGTAGAACTGTTTGGAAAGGTCTAGGAGGTGTGGCCTTGGAGGAGGAGTGTCACTGGGGGTGAGTTTTCAGGTGGTTCAAGATCCCACACTGGCATTCTCTCCTCCTCCTCCTCCTCCTCCTCCTCCTCCTCCCTCTCTCCCTCCCTCCCTCCCTCCCTCTCTCTCTCTCTCTCTCTCTCTCTCTACAACTTGCAGATCAGATATGAGCTCTCAACTACTGTTCCAGCACTATTCCTGCCAGCCAATGTGTTCCATATTATGATAATCATGGACAAATCTTCTAAAACTATAAGCAAGCTCCACTTAAATGCTTCCTTAATACTTTGCCTTGGTCATGATGTCCTCTCTCAGCATAGAACAGTAACTAAGAAAATTCCTGTCTTGGTTCAATCTGTTTTCCTTTTTTGTCTAGATTATCCAAACCCCTAATAACTCAAAGCAGCCAATTCTAAGAGAGAAAAAAAAACTTAAAATATCCCCAAATTTACCGAACCTGGGGATTCTAGGTCTCTCGATTCCCTTCCCCCTGTAGAAAGCTGCCTCTTTGTGTGCTTTGTCCAGGTGCTTTGTGTGTGTGTGTGTGTTTGTGTGTCTATGTGTGTGTGTGTGTTTCTCTTTTTAGTAAAAGTTGGTTAAGTGCTGAGACTTCGTTCATCCTGCCTTTAAATTCTTTAAACCATCTGAGAAAAAGAATCCATTCTTGAAACCCTGGCTGACCTTGCTGTGGTGCCATCATTTGAGGATCCCCCTCCAGGATTCACCCAAGATTAGTACCTGCCAAGCCAAGCTACAAAGGGATTGGAGAGTGCCACTGTAAACTTCCAGGAGTCTCTTGCACTGTGGGATGGGTAGGAGGCTGAATCCTCAGGCTGATGTTTTTATCCTCCTTTCTTTGAAATGCTAGCACAGAAAGGACTCCCTAGACTCCTTTCCTAACACCAATATCTGTGTTTAGAGGACAAAGGAATTCTCTCAGTTCTTACTGAGTACACTATTGGGAGCCAGTCCTAGGGATTGAAGCCAGTGACTTCCTGAACTTGATCACTTGCAGCTGGGAGACCTCCTGAGTTTTACCCTAGATGAGAGTGAGTCTCATAATTTTCTCTTTGTAATTGTGATCTTTCTGGATCACTAGGAGAGGTCTGTGCTCTGACTTCCTATTCTATTCTCACCTTGCCTGTCTGAACCAAAATACAGAAGGCCATGGATAAGGAGGCTATAGGAGTATGCAGGATTCTTAAGCACATCAAGCCTTTGGCAATACTGATGAAAATCAAAAGAACTGTGGTGAAATCTTACATTGGTCATAGGGAAACCTGATCCAGGTGCTGAAAGCTCTGTAGATCAAGGCTCAAAGTTAGAGGGCTGCACTGTAAAGGATCTCAGTCTACAAGAAATGAGTCAGAAAAAAAATCCCCTTAGAAAATGAGTAGAACATGTTGCCCAAGACAATGCTGGGCATCTTTGAGAACATAGGAACTGCCTAAATCCCCCATACCTTCCCTGCCCTGTCTATAATCCCAAAGGAGTGGCAGGACATCAGGAGGACCCTAATGCAAAGGGTGGAGTGAGGTGCTTTCTTATCATCTAGTCACTTAGTGAGGCTACTATCTGAGATGTGCTGAGTTCTCATCTCCTTCTCCACAAGAGAGGGGGTATATTTGCTTCATTCCAAAGAACAGGGCTCTATCAACATAAAAACACAAATCTCACCTCAAAGAGGATAAGAAATAGTTTGTTCTGAAGCCAAATGTGAGTGGTCATGTGCCAGGAGCCAACTTTGGCCTTTTAGTATAGGCATGTGAGCTTATCCATTTTCAATTTATGAGTTAGCCATGTTTATAGGCCTCTATTCCCCTCCCGTTATAGTTAGTCATTTACCAGCAATTACCAGCAACTCACCCTAGGTTGCAAGGAATAGCTTTATCTCCCTGATAGAAAGGAACACCTATGCAAATTTTCTGCAGCTAAGACATTCCATGATTAAATTGCATACCAACCCTTCCCCATGACTTTCTGCCCTGCCGACCTCCTTCACTATATAAACCCCCTGAAAAAAATAAAATCAGTCAGCTCAATCAGAATACTGTCCTGCTGTGTCATTCTGTATGTCTCTTGCCCCTCTCATTTCTCGCCTTTAGGTCCCCATTTTTTCGTTCTACTGGTTGGGACAGTCATGATCTAAGAACACAGTTAGGTTACCCCAAATTAGAAGCAGATTCAAAATGGTTTTATAGAACAAAATAAAGTCATAAATCAGGCACTTTTAAAAAACACTGGTGGAAATATTAAGCATGTGATTCCAGCAAAGCTGCCATGCTTCAATTACTGGCTTCTGTACCCATGACAGTTGGTCTTACGGTCAGTGATTTTTGTGTTAGTCAGGGAATATTAGGTCTAACACAGATGTGAGTGTCTTAGTTAGGGTTTCTATTGCTGTGAAGAAACACCATGAACACAGCAATTCTTATTAAGGAATTAATTGAGACTGGCTTACAGTTTCTAAGGTTTAGTCCAGAAGCATGGCGGTATGCAGGTTGACATGGTGCTGAAAAAAGAGCTGAGAGATCTACATCTTGATCTGTAGGCAACTGGAAGTGAATTCTGTGCCTCATAGGTGTATCTTGAGAATGGGAGACCTCAAGGCCTACCCCAAGTGACACATGTCCTTTAACATTCCTAATAGTGCCACTCCTTATGGGGCCATTGTCTTTCAAATCACCACAGTGGACAAAGAATGACTATTTAGGAGATGAAACATAGCTTGGGATAAATTGTTAGACTCTGGACAGCATGTCAAACTCTCCATAGTAACGGACATTTTAATCATTCAGCATTTATGAACACAAATTTCTTTTCAGAAATTTTGTATCAGAGCCTTAAGTCCCTGTACATTCTCAGAGAAAATAAAAATACCTATTTCTCAAGCATCAGGCTCCACTTATTCTGGCTCATCCTTTCATGGAAAGGAGTTAACATACATTTAGAAATAGAGGTATTAGAGTTCACAAGCAAAAACATCAGGGACTGGGTCTGTGTGGGCTTGGGTAAGTATGACTGATTCCCAGGGACATTCAACCTCCCTCTCCTACCCCCCCTCCTTTGTAAGTCAGTGCCACAGCTCTGTACAGAAGACTGAAAGATCACAGCAGGGACAGATGCCCTCCCTCCCATTAATCTTTCCCAATTGTTGGGATTCAAGATAATTGGGGGTATAAGCAAACTATCAGAGAACAGAGCTACAGACCATGGGTAAACATAGACCATTCCCTAAGCCTAATTTCAAGTCCCAGGAGGGTAAGATCCCATCTGGCCCTGTCAAGGTCTACTTTCTAATAGGTCAGAAATTCCCTTTCAGACAATAGACTAAGAATGAGAAATTAAAAGGGCACTCCCAGTTGAATTCTCCCACTTGTTTTACAGACAGAAAGCAGAATTTCAAGATGCTCCTAATGCCCTCCTATTCTTCTACTTGTAAAACAAGAAAAAAATTATATCTTCAGGGCTCAAATGAAGGTTCTTTTTTTGTTTTTTTTTAATAGGAAAGAAAGTACTTAAATTTTTCAAAAAGATTGTCTGCCTCCTCCATTTGAAAGACACAAACTGACTGTGGGTACACCACAAGTCTAGTCACCCCAACTCTAGCCCAGGAGGATCTCAGATTGATTAGACACTTGTAAAGGCGAGTACTCTGTTGGCCTCATTGTAGGGGTTAGCTACTCACTCTACTCACTCATGATCTTATAATATTTAGAGATATAAGAAGGAGACCCTTCAAAATCAAATGTTGTACCTCAGATAACATTCCTTTTTCAAAAAGTGTTTTCTGCATCTTGTCAACCTCAGTTCCCAGTGTGTGCCACAGCAGGTGATAAGACTCATTTGGACAGATCAATACAAGTTATTAGGAGGCCATTTGGGTCTAACCACTGAAGTTGACCACAATTCTATCTGGAATACACTAGAGGGAAAAAAACTGCCTTTTGTATATACATTCTATTGGTATATTTTCCTGCACAGTTTAAGCTCACTGACTGAAAGTCTTTGAACCAGTAACTTTATATAGTAAGTTTCTCAAAGATTCTACAGTTGTGGTAGATCACTCTCCAGAGTGTATACATACACACACACACACACACACACACACACACACACACACACACACACACTGACTTGTGTTTTCTTGAAGTCTTACCTGGAAACTTTACAAAACCCATAGTTTTATAGTATGCACACAGGTAACATTAATTTACTACATAGTGTTATGTATATAACTTTCTTTTAATTAAATAATAAAATTTTAAGCCAGATGTGAATCTCAGCACCATGGAGGCAGAGGGATGGTGGATATCCATAAATCTGAGGTGAGCCTGATCTACATACTGTCCACCAACAGAATATTCAAGAATTCAGCAGTTGTTCATTTCACAAGCTGGATGTATCAGCTAGTCTTCTGCATACACCCAGAATCCTGAAGAGATAGGCTGTAATGTCAGTGGAGGTATTGGACTTCTCAAAGAGAATGAGACCAAGCAAGCCAAATTCAAGCTTGATCCTCCGTGTCCTTTATACAGGCTGCCAGCAGAAGGTGTGGCCTAGATAAAAGGTGGATCTTCCCATCCCAAAAGATCCAGATTAAAAGTGGGTCTTCCTACTTCAATTGATTCAGGTAAGAAAATTATCCTTTACAGGTATACCCAGCTGCTTGGGTTTTAGTTGATTACAGATGTGGTCAAGTTGATCACACAACCAAGAATAACCATCACATCACCCAAGGTCAGTTAGGGCCCAGTGAACAGTGAGCCATTGAGCCATCTTTTCTCTTGTTCAAGGAGGCCTCTGAGGCCCCTCTGGGTACACTCTAACAAGTAGAGTCTAATCAGTGTCCATTTGATGAATAGAAAGGTGGACACACAGAAAAATTTTCCTCCATATTTCCAAGTGAAGCCACAATAAAGCAAGGCCTTTGGCTTATCCTCACACAGTTGGAACAGCTGGTGAAAAGAAGGTTGAAGGAACCTCTGGATCCTCTCAATCCCTGAAGACCAGACTCTCTAGTGTCCTTAACAATAAAAAAGAAAATCATCAGATTTGGCCACTTCGTCTTCTTAAACATCCAACAGAAAAGTATAACCTAAAATTTAAATTATTGGTATGTTTAACAGTTTGAGGGATCACACTTTCCAGGAATTAGATTTAAATCCATATGAGATGTTATTTAGACAGCTATTTCTCACTAATAATTTCCTTCACGGTAAGGAAACACCACTCATATATAGGATATTATAATATTGACTTAGATAAACACTGGAGTACTCACCTGCAGCTGAGCAAAACAAGTACAGACACTTACATACTGAGGCCAAACTAAACACATTTATCAACTGTGGGACACTCTCCCTAAATGATTGTTTCTCACAGCTGTATCGTGTCCTTCTGCACTCCATGTTCCATGATTAAATATGGCTATCAAATATCCTGGTGCCAAAGTCACAGGACTGGGAGAAATTATTTAAGATACTCAAATGATACATCCCTGGGAAATCTTTTAAAATAAGACCAGTGGGATTATATTTCTCGCCCAGATGCCGATGTGTGGCTATGTTCTCAACAAGATTGAAATCACGATTTCACACACATTTGGTCCATAGTGGCAACTTGCACCAAGTGTTACATCTGGTGCATTGGCAGGGGCACCCACTTCAGGGAAGGCACTGTCAATGAAATATGTTCTATTTTACTTTTCTTGCCATTTTCAGGCATTTCTCACACATGTAGGTATCTGATGTAATGAACAGCTGATTAAGCAGAGATTTCACAGTTATACTTCGACCTGTCCAAAAGAGAGGTAGTTTCCCAGCCTGCATGAGATTGACTTCGATGCATTCTGCATTCAACATATGTAGGACTTTTAGCAATGGGGTCTTCTGTGTAGTTACAGTGTGTATCCGATAGCAATGGCAATGTGTGCACTGTTCTAGATACTTTTGGAGCCTCACTCACCACGAACTCCTAACGTGGTATCCAATGTCTTGCACTACAATTTTAATTTAATAATCCATGTCTTCTGGGTTATCTCCAAGCAGGTTAATTCCATTCAAACCCTTTTCTTTCATAGTTATATTCTGAAGTTATATTAATAACTAGTGGCTTGTCACTAGGTTTTTACCTATATCCTTAGTTTTGCTTAGCCCACTAACCACCCCTCCTCTCTTTCTTCCTCCCACCCCATCTTAATCCTTTAGCTCCCAGCATCTGCCCCTCTTATATCATGTGCAGTCTACTACACCTTCAATTATATTTAACTGAGTTGGGAAGTACACAGCTTTTCAGGAAACTTCACTTTGGGTTAGTGCCCCTCCCCAGCCCCTGATTTCCTCCACCCTTTATCCCTCTTCCTTTTTTAGCCTTTCTGCTTCTAGGACTCCACCTCATCCTTCCATTTTTCCTATAATGATATTCCCATCTTTTCTCAAAGCCCCCCCCCTTTTTCTAGCTTTTTCTGGCTTCTACTTGTGTTCTAAATTAAATGCACAAAACAAAATATTTGAAATTAGAACCACATATGAGAGAAAATGTGCACCTGTGGTGGAAATGTTCTCTGTATGCTGTAAATAAAATAACTGGTTTGGCCTATATGGAGCACCATAGAAGTGGGTGGAGGATCAGAGGAGAGACAGGCAGAAGGGCAGAGTTAGTCAGTCTCCATCTGACCCCCGAGGAAGAATCATGTAAGGAATACAGGTGAGTCAAAGGCTGTGCCACATGGCAGATAGAATACTAGAAATAGGTTGAATTAAGATGAAAGAGCTAGCTAGTAATGTGCTTGAGACATGGGCCAAATAGTATGAAGTTAATATAAGCGTGTGATTCATTTCTTTGGGGGACAAAAGCCGCCGTAGGCCAGGTCCAAACCTCTGGCCCAAACGGGCCTGGAAATCTTCTACAACATGCACCATTTGTCTTTGTGTACCTGACTCAGTTTAATTTTTTCCAATTCCATCCATTTACCTGTGAACTTCAACGCTGTCTACCCAGGAGTTTTGCTTACCTTCCCTCCCCTTCTCTTTTCAGTATTTATTTTGGCCACACACTTTCCTTCTCTCTCAGCTTCTTGGTCCTCGGCTCATTTTTTGTTCCATTACCATTTATCTTCTCCTCCTCCCCCCTCTCTAGTTCTCTCTCTCTTTAATTCTCCTTCCTCTCCTGTTCCCCCCTCTTGTTCTCCCTCTCTCTTTCATTCTCTCTCTTGTCTTAGTCTCTCTCTCTGTTCTCATGGCTGGGTTCAGTCTGCTGGTCATGTTTATTTCACCACCTTCTCTCCGCAGTCTGGACTTTTCCAGATGCCTTTGGATGCTCTCCCCCACACCTAGAAGCAGTTATGTCCTCATTTTCATTCAATCTTGTCAACTTGACACTCAACCACATGTCTATGTCATTCTGATTTCTCAAATGAAGACAATACCTAGTTATAATTCTGCCTAGTGTAACTGCTTCATGTATAGCTGAGCAATTCTCCTAGAACAATGACAAAGTCCCCTGGGGAATTCTTACTCTTTAAATATTGAGTGACTTACAAATAATACAGTTAGAACAACCCTTCCTTCTTATATAATCTTGCTCAGTATAAGATATAAAAACACAAATCTCTGCTTAATATGTAAGTAAGCATTATTTTTAATTTATTTTTCATCTAACATAATTTTTATTGATTATTTGAGAATTTGACATCATGCACCCTAATTCTTCTCACCTCAAAGTCCCTCTATAGCCTCCTCTCCTGCATCATCCCCAAAGGGAAGTTTTTTAAAAAATCAAACCAAAATGAAAAAAAAAAAGCAAGTAAGCAAACTAACAAAAACAAGAACGAAATAACCACCACCCCCCAAAAAAAAAAACTCTTCACTTTTCCATCTTTCCTGTCTCTCTAACACCTCTTTATTCCTCCCAGTAAGGGGTGGGACCATCAGTCCTGACTGTAGGGACCAGCTTTCCATGTCTTTTGCAGTGTGAAGCAAGAAGCAGGGCCAGCTTTCTCAGGGCCAGTGAAGAACAGGGCAGGCAAAGGGCAGGGCTGGCTCAGCATGACCCTCTGATTGCATCATGCTAAGTTTCTATGGGCCCCTGAGGTGACACAAGCTATAAACACTACACAAACCCCAGCTACAGCTGGACCACTGACCCAGACATGGCCCTCAGCAGCACCTTGGGCCTAGATAACGTCACCATTTCTGGGTGAAAGCACTGGCCACTCAGATTAGGAAGGCTCTGGTGGCAGCACAACCCCCTGGACACCACCAACGCCTCAGGCTGTAGCCCCAGCCCTAGGCTTCATTGTGACCTTCATGGTAACACCAGCCTCAGACTTCAACACATACCCCAGCTCCAGTAGGTACCATGGACTCAGACATGATTCTCCATAGCACCCCAGGTCTGGATGTCATCATAACCCCAGGTGGCAGTGAAGGCTACCCAGGTTGAAATGGCCCTTGGACACACACATGGCCCTGAGTGGTGGCCCAAATCCTTGGAATCAGCATGGTCCTCGATGGCAACAGCAGTCATGAACATCAACATATACTAGCTGTAGTAGTCATGGCAAAGGCCACCCAGACCAGCATGGCTCCTGTGGCAGCATGGCCCTCAGATACTAACAAGACCATAGGTTGCAACCTAGACCCCAGTCTTTTCTGAGGCCTTGGGCAGCAACATGGGCCACAGATGTTAACATAGACCCTGGTTGTTGTAGGGCCACAGATCCAGGCATGGCCCTCTGTAGCAGGTCAGGCCTGAGCAATACCATGGCTGCAGGCAGCAGCACAAGCCAAACAGATCAGCATGGCTCAGGCAATGGTCCTTGGACACCTACATAGACACAGATGGCAGCCCAGACACTGGGCCTCCTTGTAGCCTTTGGTGGCAATTTGGGCCATGGAATTCTATACATACCCTTACTATGGTAGATCCATGGACTCAGACAAGGCCCTTGGCAGCAGCCCAGGCCCAGATGTTCCCATGGCCCCAGGTGGAGCAGACTTCCCACATCAGCCCACTCCTTACTGTCTTCATGTTTTCCATTCTGCTTCTTTCCACATTTAGTTTTTCTTTCTCTCCCTTTTCTTCACATCTTTTCTCATCATAATGGGACTCACCTGCCTGGCACCACAAGACACAAGTTGAGCCCATGGATTTCTTTCTGCCAGTCTGGGCCTTGAGGGCCCTGGCTGGCTTAGAGCATGTATATATACACAAACACACATATGCAGGCAGCTACCAGGAAATTACAGCTACTTTTTGTAAGTATGGGTTTTTGCAATGTGGGTTGTTTGTCATACCTGGCCATATTGTTTCTGCAGGTGAATGGTCAGGTGACCTAAGCCATTCTTTATGGCTAGGGGACATTGCCTGACACAATTTCTCATGATCTGAGGCTATTTATTGACCATGACTCACTGAGATGAGTATCATGTTCTCTAGGAAAAGGAATAGAGACAGAAATGTCAGACTTCCATCCCTTTCTCAGCTGTCTTCTAGGCCTAAATAAGATTATATGATTCATATACAGCTTCCTGGGTTCTCACTGCAATATATGAATATTGTATTAGGAAAGAAATGTTTCTGGTATGGTAGTACATATATTTCATGCCAGCACTTTGGAAGTAAAGGCAGACAGATCTCTGTGAGTTTGAGACCAGTTAGTCTGGTCTGCATAATGAGTTCCAGGACAGAGAAACATGGAGAGAGACTATGTTTCAGAGAGAGAGAGAGAGAGAGAGAGAGAGAGAGAGAGAGAGAGAGAGAGAGAGAGAAACAGAAAGAGAGTGGGAGAGAAAAAGAAATGATTTCTAAATTTTGTAAGAAAGAATAAAATAAAAAAATCAAGAAAGAAAATGATATAAATATTATAAAATATATTTTTGCTAAAGATTATTTTTAAAAATGAAGAAAAAGAATCTCACCATTTCAACTGAAGTGTCAAGACAAGACAAACTTTATTCTTAATCAAGAGAGTGTACTCAGGAAGAGCAAACACATACCAAGACAGAAAGAACATTTAGGGGCTGGAGAGATGGCTCAGCGGTTAAGAGCACTGTCTGCTCTTCCAGAGGACCCCGGTTCGATTCCCAGCACCCACATGGCAGCTAACAACTGTCTGTAGTTCCAGTTCCAGGCAAAACACCAAGGCAAATAAATAAATAAATAAGTTTTTTTTTTTTAAAAAAAAAAAAAAAAAGAAAGAAAGAACATTTAGTTTTTATTCTAATGGAGCTGGTACCAATGTCTTTTTCTTACTGGCTAGGGTCAAACCTCACAATTTTATGCAATAGGCTAGTCTAAAAAGAACTGGTACATAGGAAATAAGGAAAGAAAAGGAAAGTAGTTATTTCCACCATAAAATTCCTAGACAGTAGGCCTTTAAGTGAACAAATGTTTCCTGAGTGGGGAGTATTATAACTTTTCAAGTTTTACATGGTGGAGGAAACAAAAAGATCTTAATCCCTTTCCCTATAAGACACAAGTTTTATAGTATTTGATAGAAAGGACTTATGTTTGCTTTGTTGACTGCCATGGGAGGTCTACCCCTTTCTGAGTAGAGATGAGGAAGAGTGGATGGAGGAAGAGGGGTAGATAGGGGCCAGGGGAGGGGATGGAGAGGGGGGGAAATGTGATTAGTATGTAAAATAGATGAAAATAATGAAAGATTTTTAAAAAGGAAAGAATCATAATAAAGATAAATCTTACATATGTCTTAGGGTTTTGCCTGTATGTATGCCTGTGCACTGTGAGTATTCCAGGTGCTCACAGAGGCCAGAAAATGGCATCAGATCCCTTGGACCTGGAGTTACAGACAGTTGTGGGCCACCATGTATGCTGGGAATTAAACCTGGGTCCCCTGCAAAAGCAGCCTGTACTCTGAACTGCTGAGCCAACTCTCTATCCCCAAGGTTTTTTTTTTTTTTTTTTTTTTTTAATTTTGTTTTGTTTTTAATAGAAATGTTCTTGGATAAGAAAGGATTTTAGATTTTAAGTTAGTTGTGTCCTAACATGATTTTTTTTTTCCAGAATGGACAAGGAAAAAGGAGAATTCAGCTGGAAATTAAGGTACTTGGTAAATAGGTTGTGAAAGTCACAGCTTAAAATTTATTTTAGTGGACAAATCTCTATTTGCAAAATGTGATGACTGCACAAATTTTTCGTTGTGTCTATGACCTTAAGTCCTATAGAACAGATGGCCCTAGCAAATTGCCAACATTGACTAAAGTTTTCTGCTCCCTTAGCCAAAGACACCTCCATGCCTTCTTCTTCTGAATATATCAGTGGTCTCCTTATACACCAACTAGTTGGCATCCTATTTTTAGAAAATGGGCAAATAGTGTTCTTGTGGATGCCTTTAATCCCAGCATTTGAGAGAGAGAGAAAGAGGCAGGTGAAACTCTGTGACTTCAAGAGCAACCGGGTCTACAGAATGGGTTTCAGGATAGTCAGGTGTACATAGAAAGACCCTCTCTCAAAAACAAAAATAGAAAAAGAAAAATGTAAAACTGGACAGAGGACTACATAGGCCATTGCTATTAAAGGGAAAAATTTTTTAATTTCAATTTTAAACATTTTAAATTTTTAAAGGGACTTTTAAAAATTGAGAACTGGTTAGAGAATCTGCCCAGTGAGCTGTCAGAAAGTGAAGCACTGGAGCAACGGTTCTCAGTGTGTGGGACTTTGGGTCAAACAACTCTCTTTGAGGAGCTGCACGTCAGATATTTACATTACAAGCCATAACATTAGCCAAGTGACAGTTATGAAGTAGCAATAAAATAATTGTACAGTTGGTGTCACCACAACATGAGGAACTGTATTAAAAAGTTACAGGATTAAGAAGGCTGAGAACCACGGTATCAGAGGGATGAAAGCTAAAATTGACTGGCTTTGTTAATTAAAATATCCAGAAGGGAACAGACCCTATCAGGCACTTCTGAAAAATCCTGTACTGCAAAACTTCAGGAGATGAACTCTTAAATTTATATTTCTTACCTCAAACTGAAGCCAACTCCTTCTGAGAACATACCTGTAAGAATGTAATGTCAGAATTCTCTTACAGGCACCTTACTGGGGCATTGTTACCAAGACTCTAGCAGAAATGTGAGATTTCTCACACAACAAACACATCTGTTCATGTCTCCTTCCTGGGCATGACAGCCAGCCGCAGGTTTTTGTTGTGAAATGCCTCCAGTTTTAAAGGGCTATATAACAAGAGAATTTCACTTCTGCCAAGTGCTGTCTGGTTCCCAGCTGGGTGACCTGGGCCTGAATTCTCCCTTCATTAGGATCTTATGTGAGCTGGCATGATACAATAATTGATTACCTGGTTAGCTGGCGGCAGGTGTCTATGAATGCAGAGACCTCATGCCCTATGCAGGGGACACGGCAGGAGACAGTGGGCAGCCGGAGACACATAGAAGCTGTTTCTACTTAAAAGAACTTTATTATTATGATAGAAAAATATGGTTATGGTGACAGAGAAAGGAGAAAGAGGGAGGGAAAGAGAGAAAGAAGAGAGAGGGGGATAGGAGTGCTCCTGAGAGAACTAAGGGAGAGTCATTCTTTTTAAATGGGACTTGATGTCAGAACTGAAGGGAGGGCATGGAATTAGAAACTAACACCCCTGACCCTCCCCACTTCTGCCAAGCCATTGCTCCCCCGCTGTAGTGGGTGGGATTATGTTATGTTGCTACTGTTTCCTGTCTTTATAAATATTTGGCCCGCTTTGGGTTTAATAAAAGCTGATTGGCTAAAGGCAGACAGGAAGTGTGGGTGGGGCTACCAGGCTAAACAAACTGGGGAACAGCTTGTCACAGGGATGCACAAGGAGGAAATGGCAGAGGAAAGAAGCTGAATTGCTGCTCTGAGAAAAGGTATCTTAGCCACACGGCTGAACATGAGTTAGTTAGCTAGCAATATGCCTGGGTTCTAGGCCAATCAGTGTACAAATAATACAAGCATCTGTGTGATTCTGTGGGACAGTGTGTGTTTCTGTGGGTCTGTTGGACTGTCAGACTGCCAGTCAGACTTCTGGTCCAGGCCCAGAAAGTCCAGGCCAGAAACGTTTTTACAACACCCTCTCATTTGTACATGGCATTTACAACTCTTATAATATGCCCCTCATTCCCTAATGATCCATCTCAGTGTCTTTCCACACCTTCCAGTCCATCTGAAACCCAGTACTCTCTTGAACGTTAGAAAAGCTAAATGATGCTCAGCCTTAACTAAATCAACAACTGAGCACCTCAAGTAAGTAAACTAAAAAGCTTTTTAACATTCAGTAGGGAAGATTAGTCATGTTTTGTTGAAACAGTTTACTTACCCAGGGCCCTGTCTTATTTGAATAGAGTGTTCTTATTTTAAAAGATTCAAAGATTTTACTAGGTTTAATTTTAAAAATTTCTTTCAATATTCGGTATCTTTTGAGTTGTTTTCAGTTTCAGATTTTAAATTGGCAGAAACTTACTTTAAATTTTCCCCCAAAAGAATTATTTTGTGGTATATCTGTTTTAGCGCCAAACTCTAAGAGCTAAAACCAAACTTCTTACACATGAAAAAGAGGGGGAACTATTATGTGAGTCCAACTAATTGGGTTACTGTATTACTGTTGATATTAAAAATGTTGAAGCTGTAGTTGCTGGAAAAATGGCTCAATGGTTAAGGGAACTTGCTCTTGCAGGGAACGTGGGTTCAATTTTCAGCACCTACATAGAGGCTCACAACCATATTTAACTCCAATTCTAAGGCATACAACGCCTTTTTCTATCCTACACACTGTTAAGGAGCCCACACTGCACTAGCCTCAGACAGTCAGTCCTACAGAACCTGGGCAGCAAGCTAAACAGATATCCTTGGCCTGCACTCCTCTCTCCCTTCCTGAATTTGATCAGCATCCCAGCCTTCCTGGACCTTGAAAACAATACCCCAATTTCAACAAGAAGTAGTTACAAAAGAGATTACATTGCTGTTATCATCAACAAAAAGGTGGAAATGTCAGGTTTCAAAAAAACCTTAGACAAATGGCTGAGGTGCCTATTAACACATCCTTGCATCTCTCAGCAAGGAAAGTACCTGTTACAGAGTCATCTTGGCTGGCATAGTCCACCCCCTACCCTAACTGTCTCCAGGCCCTGAGTGTCATAACCCCCACCCCTATACAGCTTCTCTTCCCTGGAAAACCTATACATTTTGGCTACATATCCTTTCGGTATCTTGGTCTCTTGGCTCCTGGATCACCCTTGGTCCACTTGTCCCCTGCTCTCCCTCTCTCTGCTTTTAGGACCCAGTTCAGTGGCTGGCTCTGGTTGTCCTCTCCCATGTCTACAATAAACCTCCTCAACCATACCTTAGAGCAATTGTGTCTCATTTTTCAGTCACACACATGCACACAAACACCCATACACATAAAATAAAAACATTTTTATTTATTTTTAATTTTTTTACTTATTATGTGAATTGATGTTCTGCCTGCATGTATAACTGTGTAAAGGTATCAAATCTTGGAATTATGGACAGTTGTTAGCTGCCATGTGGATGCTGGGAATCGAACTCAGGTCCTCTGGAAGAACAGTCAGTGCTCTTAACCACTGAGCCATCTCTCCAGCAACATTTTTAATTCTTTTAACTTTTATTAATTCTTTGTAGATTTCACATTATGCATTCTAATCCCACTTATCTCCCATCCTCCCTCTGCCCTTGAAACCTATTCCCCAAAACAAAACACAATTTAAAAGAAAAACCAAAGACTAAATACAACAAACAAACAAAAAAGAGAGAAGAATCTCATGGAAGCTGTAGTGTAGCCCATGAGGCACATAATTTACCATTTAGTCCATTCATCTTTACTTGCCATGAGTCATTGGAGCTATATAAAAACATTTTTTAATATTTAAAAACAATAGACCAAAGGCTTTGGCTCTAAGGCCTACTTGACTACCTTCAGGTAACTTTAACTCTATTGATTCTGTCAAACACACACACATACATATACACACACATTGTTCTTAACTTTTTAATCCAAATTATTGACAGCAACCTCTAATTACAATATTCTTGGTATTTTGTACCTAAAGAACCTATACATATTTTAGTCTGGATTGGTGGCACAAGCCTTTAATCCTAGCACTTGGGAGGCAGAGGCAGGCGAGTCAAGGCCAGCCTGGTTTACAAAGTGAGTTACAGGACAGCCAGGACTATACAGAGAAACTCTGTCTCAAAAAAAAAAAAAAATCAGAAGAAAAGGAAGGGAAAGAAAAGAAAAGAAAAACCCAAAGAGACCATGATTAACTATTAATCATTAACTATAATGGTATAGTTAGCTGGGATTTTTAAAATTGAATATTTATATTTTATCAATAAAAAGTAGCCATACAATAATGGACTCACATTTGTATTTCTGATTACAAACTAAGAGATTACATTTGGCTGTGCCTATCAAATCTACAAAACCCTTATATCTCATGACTCTGACTGTTACTGAACTTGGAAGTTACAACCAGTGCCTCAGGCTAGATTAGGAATCCCTTTCTCACAAACCAATTAAAAGAGTCAAGTTAATAGTGGAAGAGATCTGGTGACTTCACCACTTGTCTCTAAACAATATTCTCTGACGGCTCAACCATCTGTATTGTGTTCTCCATCATTGCATGATTCCAGGGAAAGATTTATTTTGGTTGGTCTGATTGGATCCCACACTTGGAAACAAGTGACAGATGCCAAGGAGTTGTTTAGGTCCAACTTAAGCAACTGAGATATAGAAATGGCTTTTAAGTTAAATATACATTCTGCTTATCCTATGGGTAGGGTTCTACATCTCAGAAATGTTGTTCAGGTTCCTATGTCAGTCACTGCACTTCTGTAGAATGTTAATGCCTTAGTTTTAAGGTTTTACAGAAACACAACTATCAAATAATAGACAAGTATTAACTATAATGCTTTACAAACATGACCTATATAAATAAAACTATTTTGAAAATTAAAAAATTGTGGACATATTTACAAATACCTAGTAGCTACCAAATCTTTAGACTAGCTAAAGAGGCATCTATGCCTCTAGGCTGCAATAATTAGCATCATGAAACAGAAGTATACTTCTTATAAAGCAAATTTAGAATCTTTGCAAAGCAAAATTTAGATACAATCTTTGCTTTTTTAAAATAACTCTAATTTAAGCCTGTTGCCACAGCAATCAAACTTTCAACTCACAAATTTAGAGAATAGTTCTTGTTATTACAAAAAATTATGTTCAAGATTTTCTCATATATACGAGCTAAAATGTTTATTTTAACAAAGTAAGCAGATTTATATTCAGGTTTTAACCAGCAAGATGATCAGACATGGAAATTTTATGTTTTTTAAAGTCTGTAAGACACTAAGAGATCAGCATTATAACATATGTAATGAAGCCTTTTTACTGAAAGTCAGAGGGTCTCTGAAGACACATTACTATTCATTTAAGCAACTGCCACTTGGTTCCAGGAGTTAATAGCTAAGTAAGCTAAAAGAAAATAATAGCAAGTTCAATGCAACATGAAAAGGTTCTATCATTTGTTTAAGATGTTTCTTACACCAGTAAAATAAGATACATCTGTCTCAATGAGAATTTCCTTGATCTTCCTCCATAACCCACAATCTCTAGGAGTAGTCTCTATCTCATGTTGGGTGGTATTATGGAGTTTGCTGTCACAAAAACTAAGTTCTCACCTCAAAGAAGATAAGAGTTTATTCTGAAGCTAAAAATATTGGAGAATCAAGAACCATTATGTCTGCCAATAATGGTGGCAACTGTGTAGTGGCATCAACCTAAAATGAGAAATGTGGGAAATGCTACATGTGCTACACATGGCAAAGTCTGAAAGATGGGACTATGCAAGCCTTTTGGATCCTAGAAAATCATTAGTGAGTCTTGGATTATGGATGCTGTTGTTTTATTTTTTTATTGAAAGGTAATTTTTTTCATATAATATATACTGACTAGAGTTTCCTGTCCCCAACTTTCTCCTAGATATACCCCAACTTCTCACCCACTCAAGTCCACACCTTCTTTTTCTCTCATTAGAATCAAACAGGCATCTAAAAATAATAAAATAGAAACAAACCAAAATAGAATGAAGCAAACAAACCAAAAGAATAGTAGCCAAAGAAAAAGCACAGGAAATACATATAGACACACAGAGACACAAGCATTCACACAAAGAAAAATCCCATTAAGAAACACACCAGACACCATAATATGTAACTTTGCCTTTGTATGTCCCTCTTTGTGATAGTCTGAATAGGAATGGCCCCCATGCTTGGTATTTAGAGAGTGGCATTGCTTGACGGGGAATTAGAAGGTGTGGCCTTGTTGGAGAAAGTGTGTCACTGGGGATGAGCTTTGAGGTTTCAAATGGTTGGACAGGCCTAGTATCTTTCTGCTTACTGCCAATTCAGCTACCTTTCCAGCACCATGTCTACCTCCATGTTGCCATGCTTCTAGCCACGATGACAATGAACTAAACCTCTGAACCTGTAGGTAAGCCCCAATTAATTTTTTTTATGATTAGACTGTCAGTATATTGTCTTTTTTCTTTTTAAATAAATTTTTATCAAAATGGCACTTGTCTGCCAATCTCTCAGACCTGTCACTGCTGTAAACACACGTGACCATCCTCTCTGCCACTATGCCTTCCTTCAGGCCTCAAGGGCAGGCAGTGGCAGGCGAGAAACACCATGAATACCTAGCAGCCATCTGCCTTGTGGCTGCAGAGCATGCGGCATCCCTTAGAACTCAACATTAGTGACAACTCAGGGTGAGGCTTTAAAACCCCAATGGTGATGGTGCTGCTTTCACTCATGCTCAGAGCCTTCACGGCTAGTTTGAGCCCATCGATTTCATTGAGAATCGGGTGTTTAAACGAGCAAATTGAATGACCAAATAAATTAAAAGTGTTTTAAAGCCCTGAGAGTCCAAAGACTGGTTTTAGGACATTTTGTTGTTGTTGTTTTGTTTTTAGGAAACACGGAACTCTTTTCAGTGAGCAGCTTATAAGTTTTGGCAAACCATGTTTCCTACAATGGGGTCTCATACAGGCCTGTAGCTCAAAATCCAAGTTTGAAATCTGGGACAGAAGGCATTCTGGAAAATGGAGATCTAATAAAACCAAAGATGTCTCATGTTCGATGCTGGCTGTCACAGAAGGGCTGGGCATCTGTTGGTCTGAGTGTAGCTGGTCTAGTGTGAATCCAACTTGGTACACAATCGCTAAACACTGCATCATGTCAAGCAAAGTACATGGTATGCAATGTGTCCTGGTGGACCTGGACTGCTTTGGCCAGTGCTTGGTGATCTCTCCCATTGCTCTACCCAGAGGTATGGCTTCCTTCGGCGCTGTCATGTTCTTTATCCACCAGGTGGTACCTGGGGCGAAAGGCCACCAGGTGAACGTAGTAGGCTGGCGCAGGTATGAACACAGAGCGCATGCAGCGCACATAGGTGTGACACAGCTGGTAGGTCAGAATCTGCAGCTCGTCAGAAGAGAAACGATTGTCATCCCAAAGCACGTGGTAGTGAGAAGGACGGCTTGTCCCCTGGATGCCGGCATGACTGCACAGGTAGAAGTCAAACTCAGTTGGGTGGGTGATTTTTGTGTCTACGGTTGTGCCTGCTGGAATGTTTCCACTCTTTCCAACCCGCTCACTCTTGTCTGTGCAGCAGAGGCGTGTGTGGTGTCGCTTCTGTACCACGATGAACGTTATCCCTGGCTGATAGTCCTTCTCCAGCTTGATGCAGGCCTCTCGAATGGCCAGCAGCTCATGATGGAGGACCTGCTGTAACTGGCCCTCAGAGACGCCATCTCTGTAGAAGATGATGCGGGTGGGCTTGAAGCGTTTCGATTTGTAGTACTGAAAGAGCAGCTCCTGTACCATGGCGGCCAGGTCCTGGATGATATCCTGGCGGTGCTGCTGTACACGCACGGTGGCGCAATAGCGGTTGGGGTGTGCATCCATGCTGCCCACGACTGCAGCGATGGAAAACTTCTTCCCGTCCCCTGCAGGCAAGTGGGTAACATCGACTCCCAGGAAAATGACGGGTTGCTGGAACACTGGAGGCCTGCCCTGTGGCAGCAGGATGTTGTTGACGCCTCCTACTTTGACATTAATTTTTAAGCAGAGATTGGACAGGGTCTGTGGTGTGGTCCTCTGCACATTCTTCATCTGTACGCACTGTGTGGCCATCCCCAGCACTGTGTCTCCCACACGCTTAACTTCAGCATACACAGGAGTCTTGCCAGGCAGGATAACCACCACCAGCTGCAGACCAGCAGATGTGTTCTTCAGGTGCCGGAACATGGGTTCCACACTGTATGCCCCCTGTGCATATTTACAGAAGCAGGGCTGACCCTGGATAGGCATCCCAGCGTCTCTTGAAATCTTCCTCAGTTGCTCTGTGAAGGACTTCAGATGGACTTCTGTGCACTGGCGCTGGGGTGCGAAGCAGGCAATGGCCCACACCTTTATCTCGATGCCCTGTGGAACTGCTTGTTTCTCATGTCCCACACACCCTGCACAGGGGTGGCAATTGCTTTGTTCCTGCCCCCGTAGAGGATGGAGGGCGGCTGCAGAACTCGCCCAGTCACATCTGTCATCTCATCTTTGACCATTATTCCAAATTCCCGAACATATGGGTCAGTATTGAAACTTGCACTTCACATCAATTTGCTGATCTCTTCTTGCCAATCGGGTGCCAACCTGGCAGTTGCTCTGATCATGGTTGAGGTCTGATTGTCTGTTAATTTTTTTATGTACCTCTGTCCAGCTACTATGTTACAGACCTCCAAGGGAAGGTAGGTGTGTTTCTGCTCTTGTCCAACTTGTAAACATGGGAGGTGGGTGTAGCGCAGAACCAGCTTGTGCCTGTCCTTGGAGTACTGGGCCACTGTACACTCCACTGTCTGCCCACTCTCCTGCTGCAACGGGAAGCCCCAATTTTTTATGAGTTGAGTTTTTTTGTTGTTTTGTTTTTGGGTTTTTTTGTTTGTTTGTTTGGTTTTTTTTGTTGTTGCTTTTGGGTTTTTTTTTTTTTTTTTTGCTTTTTTGCTTTTTAAGAGTTGCTGTGGTGTCTTTTCACATTGACTAACAAAGAAATTGGTACCAGGAGTGGAGTATTGCTATAAGAAGCCTGACCATGTTTCTTGGTGGAATATGTACTTTGGGACTTTGGATCAGGAAAGCGGTTAAATTGTTCTAACTGAGGCTTAATGGGCCATATTATTTGGAGCTGGAAAAACAGTGATGCTGAGAACAATGTAGATTATGAAGGCCCAATTCAAGAGGTTCAGAGGAGAAGAATATTAGTAAGTGATATAGAGATCATTCTTGCCATACTTTGGTGAGTAACAAATACAGTAACAGCAATAGAACAGTAACTAAGATACTCTTAGAGTAAGAATACTTCGCTTACTGTTTATTTTATAGGTACCCACAGTTAAGAGACTTAGGAGTTTTAAAGAGATCCTGGATCTTTAAGCATTGAAATGTTTAAAGAGTGGAACTTGTAAAGGTTGAGCTCTGCTTTATATTGTAATAGTAATATTAATGTGAGAACTTTATTAATGTGGGCACAAATAAGAAAGAAAACATTATGTTCAATTGTAATGTGTTTGTAATGTCAAGTTGACAAGTTGTGTTGGTTAGGTTTTTGTCAATTTGATACTAGCTAGGATCATCTGAGAAGAAGGAATGTCAGTTTAAGAATTGCTTCCATGGGCTGGAGAGATGGCTCAGAGGTTAAGAGCACTCACTGTTCTTCCATCAATTCCCAGCTCACAACCATCTATAATGACATCTGGTAAATTGCTTCTATTAGACTGATGTATAGGTAAATCTGTCAGTTGGGAAATTGCCTCCATCAGACTGATGTGTAGGCATGTCTGTGGAGCATTTTCCTGATTAATTATTGATAGGTGTAGATCACTGTGGGCAGTGCCACCAATGGGCAGGTGGTCCTAGATTGTATTACAAAAGCAAACTGAGCAAGCCATGAAGAACAAGTCAGTAGGCAGCACTCCTCTCTGCTCTCTGCATTTTTCTATCTCTTTTCTGAGTATGTTTTCCCTGTTATTTTTAATTTTCTCAACAATTTGGGGTTTGTTATTCTTTCTCTAAAGTCTCTTCCCTGACTTGTGGCTGTTGGTCAGCCATGGATCTGACTTTTATGCCAGTTTAAATAGCACGGCTTTTCCTCCTTCGCTCTACCCTCCTCCCCCAGGCACCTGCTGAGATTTACAGCTTACCTGCCCTGGAGTTTTGGCTTTGAAACGATGATAAAAGTGTCTTTGGGTTTCCATTTGAGTCCATTCTTAAATCCCTTTATTAATGAGACTAAGAAACCTCAGAAGAAACCCTCATTTTCCCTGTTCCTATTTCAAGAGGAGACCTCTTCATGTCCTTCTGAAACCTCTGACCATAAGACTATCAGAACAGTGTCTTCATATCTCCTCAGACCTGAGTTTGAATTTATGTCTAGATCCTAGTGACTTCAAGAACGTTCTCTCTTATACATCACATGGTCACCATGTTTCTCTATTTAACAATAAAAGCACACTATTTTTTCAAGAGAACCCACAAGACAAAGCCAGTTATAAAATGGCAGTCATCCCAAATGGTTCAAAAGAAGACTCCAGCAATTAACACTAGAGTAAATCCTGAGAACCCATCAACAAGAGACTTCCCAGAGGTCCAGTTTTCTGGAGACTCCAAAGTCCAAATTTGGGTTCCTACTTCACCAAATAGGGGTAAAAAGCAGCAGATGCTGAAGAGGAAAGCTAGAAAAATATCCCTGGAGCAAATGACTCAGCAGCTGCTTGGAAATGTTCATCGTTCCTCTTACCCAGGGTCAGCTCACTGAGACCGATAACCCAAAAATGTACTTCTGTCCCTTCCTGGTTGCCATTTTGTTACTACACTTTATAATAGCTTCATTTCTGCCATGTCTGTTACATGTTTCTGTCTCTCTCCTTAATAAGATTTGTTACAAACATCATTCTAGGTATTATGTAGGGCTGAGGTAGAAAGTAAAGATCCCCTATGCAGTAGCTGGCTACACACAGCAAGTGCAACTAACTGATTTTTCAGAACACAGCAATTGTTCTTCATGACAGCCCTCTACAGTCCAGGCAATCGCTTGCCCGTTATATAAAATAACAGTGTTAAATTGCTTTACATTGTAAAAAAAAAAATTGTTACATGCAGAACAATTTTGTTTAAAAGGAATTTTAAAAGTACTATGTTGTTATCTCATATTATTATTCTATAACATGACTTTCCAACTGGAATCTGGCATAATGCCATAAAAAATAATACAAATAAAATTATTAGTCATTGTGAGTGCTAATCTTGGTTATCAACTTGACTACATCTGGAATTAACTAAAACTCAAAACATCTGGGTACACCTGTGAGGGATTTTTCCTGATTGAATAATTTGAAGCAAGATGACCTAACCTAAATCCATATCTTTTGAGGAGAGAAGCTCCAACTTACATGGAGGCCACATCTGCTGGTGGCAGCCTATATAAAAGACTGGAAGAAGTAAGCGCTTGCTCTCTGCCTGTGCTCTACTCTCACTGACAAGTCAATTGCTTCACTGCAATTAGAGACTACTTCTGGATTCCAATATACACTCAAGACCATCCATTTTCATGGGCCAACAACTACTAGATTCTTGTACTTTCTCTTGGGAGACAGCCATTAATAATTTGACAATAACATATAAGCCACTCCAGTAAATTCCATTCACACACACACACACACACACACACACACACACACACAGAGAGGTTCATTCTATTAGTTCTATTTCTCTGGAGAACTCAAAATAATACAGTAACAAATACAGTAACAAATAAAATTAGATATTAGAAATCAATGTTTCCTAAAATTAAAAGGAACTACTTCCCATAAAGTTATAAATACAGGATTGAACTGACTAGAAGAAAATTTAAAATGACAATACATTCTTTCAAATATTCCAAATATGATATAAAATATTTCATAAGAAACAAATTAACAGTATGCACAGAGAAAGCATATAATCAGACTAGCTAAACAGCATGATTGTGGTTGTTTAAAATGCCAGTTTCCCTTTTCTACTGCCTTTACTTCTTTAGCCATACTGTGCTCTTGATTATTTAAGTTCAGATGTGATACTCCCATCACATGTCAATGCTATGTCAGATATATAAGGTACAAAAAAATTAAAAATCATACTCAGATCATGATGGTTAATAAGTTTAATATCATTAAGAATTTACTCTTAATGCTCCCTCTCTGAAGACTTCTCTCCGCACATTCAGCCTCAATTCTACAGATCCTAGGAACCTGATCCTTTCTAAGTCCTTGGAACATAAAACAAAGCTTGACCTTTATATGCCCAAAATGTGAAGCTGTAACAACAAGGGAATCTACAAATTGAGTTTCCCTCCTCCAAAGCCCATGCCTGCTGAAGATTCTACATGTAATTAACTAATTAGAACTACCAAGATGCACCTTTAATCCCAGCACTTGGGAGGTATAGGCCAGCAGATCAAGGCCACCCTGGTCTACATAGAAAGTCCTAGGATAGCCAGACACTGCATAATAGAGAGATCTTGTCTCAAAAGACAAGAGAAGGACAAGGGAAGAACGAGAAGAGAAGGAGGAGAAGGAGGAAGTACCACCATTACACCAGCAATACCAGCATCACCATAATGATGGAGAGTGGAATACTATATATCTGGACCCAAGTTGTCTTTTTCAAAAATAATTATTTAGTTTCATTTTATGCATGAGTGTTTTGTTGACATGTATATATGTGTACCCCATAAGCCTAGCAGAGACCAGAAAGAACATTGGATCACAGAACTAGAGCTACATATGGCTGTGTGCAATTTAGGTTCTAGGAAACCAAACCCAGGTCCTCTGTACTCTTAAACACTAAACCAATCTCTAGCTCCTGAACCCAAATTGTCTTAAACTGTCATTAGCCCCTTTAACAGCCCTTTGTTGCTGACCTCTCTAGAAGTCATGAAGTCCTTGCTCACTGATAAGTACAAGGTAAACTAGAAATATTGAACACGCAGAATACACAGGGTTGTCGCTTCAAACGAAGAGTTATATAACCTGTTTTCTACTCAGAAGGCTAAGAAGGGATGTAGTTAATAACCTGGTGATCTCTTTGCTATATGTATGGCAAGGACACACCTAACTCCCCAGACCCTTATGTTTATCACAGTCATTGTCTTAATTAGGGTGTCTATTGCTATTAAAAGACACTATGACTATGGCAACCCTTCTAAAGGAAAGCATTTAACTGGGGTTAGGGTTAGGGTTAGACATGGCGCTAGAGAAGTAGCTGAGAGATTTACATCTGCATCTGAAGGCATCAAGAAGAAAGTATGACATTGGGCCTGGCTTGAGCATCTGAAACCTGAAAGCCCACTCCCCATGACATTCTTCCTCCAACAGGACACACTCCCTATGAGCCCAGGGGAGTCATTTTCATTCAAACCAGCAGTCATCTTCCCTAGACCCGTTATCTTGAGCATTGTATCTCAGCCATTCTATAGAATCCAGCTTTACAGAAGAGGTCATATGTACTTTACACAGAGTTTCAACATAATTTTAAGCTTTGTTATACACACAGGATTTGAGTTAATTTTCCCCAGGAAATTTTTTCCAAATTATATTGTGCTTAATTTTGCCTAAAATAAATTGCTTAGTGACAGACTCTTTAAATTTGAATTAATATCAGCTACTGAGTTGTGTTTAACTGGACTCCCTTCTTGCTTTATGTTTGTCAACAACCTACTGGCCATGGTGTTTGCAGAAATCTCCACAGACCTCTGTGTCTCACTAAATAGCCTTCTCACAATCGATAATTAGCAATATTTGGACAATCAAAATATTTTTGGGCCATATTAACTTAACAGATTACCATCTTCTATCAGTCCCTAATTAAAACTATCATCAGATAACAGATTTACTCACTTTGTTGTAATCCACTGACTTAGTGTTCTATTGCTGTGAAGAGATGCCATGACCTAGGCCACTCTTAAAACACAGCATTTATTAAGGGCATGCTTTCAGAGTGTTAGTCTGTAATCATCATGATGGGAAGCAGACAGACCCTGGTGCAGTAGCTGAGGGCTTTACATTTTGATCCACAAATGCAAAAGAGAGTGTGTGGGCCATGTGTGGGCTTTTGAAACCTCAAGGCCCACCCCCAATGACACAGTTCCTCCGACAAGGGCACACTAATTCTAAAAAGGTCCTACCTCTTATTCTTAATTCTTTTCAAGGAGTGCATTAACTGGGGGCCAAGCATTCAATTACACAAGTCTATTGGGGCCAAACCAGCACGCCTATTTACACACCTGGTGTTCCCAATTACATATTTAAAAAGTATCTTCATTTATGACTTTCTTTTCTGCTGTAATTATAAGCACTTCATAAACTGGTTACCATGATAGAGTATGGTGCTTGAAGTAACCTAATCCATCTCCCAGATCAGCTCCAGAGTAAACTGCTTTGTTTTTGCATTGACATACTATGCCCATGTGACATGTATTCATAATTTCCTTAATTTTACAGTTGGGATATTGGAAAGAAAAATTATTGCTGGACATGTGGTTGTGTGTATGTGCATAAATGAAATGCAATCATTCTGCCTTTGTATTTGTCCTCAGTAGACACTCAGGACAAGACACAGATTCAAAGTCATTGTTTCACACAAGTTAGAGCCAAGCAGTAACTCAGATTAGGGCACAGCCTTGTCCCCTTACTACCCAGGAACCCATTTTGCAATTATTGGCTTATGTTCCAAATTGTGTGTATATCAATACCCACTTCACCCAGAGTTACATGCTTGCTGAAACTCAGGAAGGTTGGTACTTAACCCTTCTTCAACCTCACAATTGCACAACTGCACTTGCAAAACAGTCACTGTCGGGGAGAAACCTGGACCCAGAGCAATAGCTCTCTCACCTTCTCAGTCTCCTAAAGCCATATGCAAACTCACTCAAACTGCAAGATCTTACCACCCTGGGGCAGAAATATCTGGTCCTTGCTAGAACTTGAGCTATATCAGCAATGATTTGCCGAAAAACTAAGTGGTGGTCAGAAGAGCACTGCCCTAAAGCTTGTACAGTCTGTATTGTAAAAGCATAATAATAATAATAATAACACCAAGGACCAAGTCAAGAACAATGCTGATTTGGCTTTCTATTGCTTCCTGCCCATAGTAATCATCTGTTCCGCATTTTACTTCCCCATTCATTTACCAGTAACACAAGAATACATTTAACTAAAATGTTGACCAGCCTTGCCAGACAGTATAATCATCTACAGCCACATACAAACACCTGGTAAAGGCCAGACTACCAATTTTCATTTCCTTATGAAATTTCAACATCTCATTAATCAAAACATTACAGGACTCAAAATACCTTCAGGCCTTAAAGCAGCTCTCTCTATTGTTTAAATTCACACTAATGTACTAATTTTTACCTTACAATATTTTGGTACTAATAGAGATTTGGCTGAAATAGAGACTACAAATAATAAACAAGCCAAACTGTCACTGTTTAAAATTGGATAAGAAGCCTGGTGTGGTGGTATATGCTTTTAATCCCAACCCTTGGGACATAGAGATAGGCAGATCTCTTTGAGTTCCAGACCAGCCAAGCCTACATAAGTGAGGCCCTATCTCAAATAATTTCATATTTTATACAGTGAAATCTTTCTTGTTCAGGGCTTTAGAAGATAAAATTAGTAGAACTAGAAAACTTTATTTATTTATTAAATATTTATTTTTATTTTCTGTGAATTGGTGTTTTGCCTGCATGTATAACTGTGTAAGGGTGTCAGATCTTGGAATCACAGACAGTTGTTAGCTGCCATGTGGATGCTGGAAATCAAACTAAGGTCTGGAAGAACAGTCAGTGCTCTTAACCTCTGACCCATTCCTCCAGCCCTAGAACTAGAAAATTTTATACTGAGAAAGGTAACCCAGGCCCAGAAAGACAAACGCTGTCTTCTCTCTTGTGTGCATCTCAGCTTTAAATCTCTTTGTGTGTTTAAAAGAGAACACTTGTAAAACCAGGAAACCAGAAAGGGGCCAACAAGGGAGTTGGGTACCCTGAGGGAGGAGGGGCAGTTTAACATGATGATGTGAGAGGGGACATGGCATAGGAGGGCTTAACAGGGATGGCTGTATGAGGCAGGGAGAGCACACAAATTTAACCAAGGCAAAGAGTCTATTTAAAAAGTACCATAGAAACCTATTACTCTGTAAGCCAAGCCCTTCCAGAGGACCTGAGTTTCATTCCCATCATGCAGCTTAAGTAACTCCAAACTTTCTGTAACTCCAGCTCCAAGGAATCCAATAATCTCTTCTGGCCTCTCTGGATCGATTGGATATGTGCTTGACATATGTGATATAGATTCACACAAACATGCACACATATACATAAGTTAAAAGATGTTGGAGATGGGAGAGAGATATCCTGCATGGCTTAGAAGCTATGGTTTAATGAACAAAACCTCCAGTGTCAGATGTAAAATACCTCCTTATGTGTTTGGCCATGGAAGCCCCAAAAGCCACCAAGCAATACAAGTACTTGCCATTCCTCTTGGCTACCCATCAGAATTTGAGGTTAAGGTGCTGTTGAAGATACCACACAGCTTGGATGTAAGATACAGAGAAATCAAGATGGAAGTGAGCTAGAGGTTTCCTCTCTGCTGGCTAGATCATAATGCTGTAATGTGCTGCACAGACTGCTTGAGAAATGACAATAATCTTCCCCAGCTGTGAACTCATGGAGTACATTTCCAACCCACTTGGCAAGATATGCCAGTGGTGTGACAGTGTAGCACGACTATCATAGGGATAACCAAACTATTCTCTGATTGCATTTAAGGCTTAGTCCACAAAAGGGAATACATGCCTGGTACTGTATACCCACTTAAAAATGCAATGCTGAGAATGTCAGAAGAGGGGAACTTACTACTTGTTGTTTAGCTAATCTCACATGGCACCAAACTGCCTTCTAAATGTTGCTCTCTGTAGAAAAGTGCCACTCTGAGCCTTGGAGAAGCCACTTTGCAGTGAGCAGCTCTTTCAGTGAATGCAGACTCACCACTGCTCAAGGCGCTGAAATGGTTGAGTACTGAGACCTAAACAGGCCATTAAGGCTACCCCTTCTAAGGTTCAGGCTGCATCAAAAAATGTGAGAGGCAGATATGGGGAAGGGCTGTGAAATGCTGTCATCTAAGAATGACACAAACACTATAATCATGATCTCACTACTGTTGTGCACTGGGCCTCCACAAGAGGGTGTGACAACAGTCAAACATGAATTGGGAAATAGCACATGAGGCGCTGCTCCTCCCTGATGAATTTCTAAATACTAATACATTACAAGGAATAAGGGGTCATTTCTCCTCATTCCTTGTAATGTATTAGTATTTAGGTCACCACTGGTGAGCCTACCAGATTCCAGTGGATCATTAGAAACCCAAGGTCATACAGCTGACCCTGGTCGAATGCAGTGGGTGACAAAACAATAATAAAGAGAAAGAGGTGCTGGCCAGGACTGAGAAAGAGATATAAAAGGGTGAGTGGTGACAATAATCAGAATGTGTTATAAAGATGGACAAATTTAATTAATAATAAATAATTTGGGAAGAGAAAAAATGAGACATGTGATTGAGTTCCTGCAGTGGAGAAGAGTCTGAGGATGGTATTAGCACTAACATGACCCCCTCATACTGACTGCAAGTTCACAGCCATTGTCAGGTGCCTCAGTAGGTTCCATGCATGCTCCCAACCTTTGCACCAGATTACTGTGGATCAGCAGGGCACAGAGGGTCTCCCAAGTTTGCATAAATTTAAATAATGCCCATACAGTGGGGACTGTTTTGGGCACTGGATATGGGGCACCATAAGCTGAGGAAAGGGAAAGAGATAGTGAATAGTGTTTGCCCTGACCTAGAATCAAGCCTCTTGCGGAAATTTCCCACTCATTTCCAACTGCTCCAGAAAAGAAGACTACATGAATGTTGCCAAGAAGCAAGATATTCTAAGCATATAGCCCTGGCAGCTGGCAGTCAATATGCACACTGCATTCTCCACCTAAGACCAACTAACTGCCCAATAAACAGGAGAAAAAGTTCAGCCATACTGTGGGTTCTCAGTCTGGGACAACATGTGCACAACTATAAGGAAATATGAAAGGGAAAGAAAGGGAGACATTTCCCTCACACTAATATATAAAAGTTCCTAATGGATCTGGGAAAAGAAAAAAAAAAGCACAAATTAGAAAGAGAGAAATATAATAGACCTCCTCCCATTGGACTGTCCAGATGTTCCAGGTGGGGATCTGAATTGGGAGAGAACCTGCGGGAGTGTCCCAGGAACATCTGCTGAAGCATCCTGGTACTTCTATCTTGGTGTGATAAAATGGACAGGGACTCATAGTTAGAAATAGAAAGAGATGGCTGCAGAGATGGCTCAGTGGTTAGAGAAGTCACTGCTCTTTGAGCACCCACATCAAGTAGCCCACAACCACTTGGAACTCCAGCCCCACGTGATACGACACACTCTTGTGGCCTCTGTGGACACATGCCCTCACATGCACATACTCACACAAAACCACAGACACATACATATAATTAAAAATTAAAACAGACCTTAAAAAGAAAAAAAAAGCAGAGGAAATAGTAGAGATGGAAAGATTTAAATAGAATTAGGGGATGGCAGAGGTTGGAAAGAGACTCCACCAGAACAAAAATATATGGGAGAGCCATATGAAAGCCTACTACTTTATGAACTAACTAAAATATGTAATTTTATTAAAGAGTCTAAACAGGGGGCTGGAAAGATGACTTAGCAGTTAAAAGCACTTGCTGCTCTTTCGAAGGACCACAGGTCAGTTGCCAGCACCCACATGGCAGCTCACAACTATCTATAACTATACTTCCACAATGCCCAATGCCCTCCTTTGGCCTCTTTCGTAGCACTGTATGCACATGGTATACAGACATGCATGCAGGCAAAACATCCATACACATAAAATTAAAAACAAATCTTGACAGAGAGAGAAGAGCAGAGCATAGTGGCATCTACCTTTAATCCCACCACTGAGAGGCAGAGGCAGGCAAATTTCTGAGAGTCTGAGATCAGCTTGGTCTGTATAAACAAGCCAGGCTACAAAGGGAGACCCTGTCTCAAAAAGCCAAAGAGAAAGAGAGTTTGAACAGAGGTTCCCTGCATGGACCGGTAATTCTTCTCTCAGAAGCCACAGGGTCATGTTCTATAACAATGGTTGACCTTGAACTTGAGATCACCGTGCCTCTGTTTCTCAAACACTATTACAGGTGTTGGCTGCTTTTAGTTGTGAAGTTGTCTTTTTTCTAATTAAAATGAAGAAAGTATATAAACACAAACATTATATTAAAACTAAATTATGCTAATTTCATATATCTCTATAAGGTTATGGGGAAAAAAGAAAAGTTTACCTGGGGTTTTGTTTTATGAGTTATATCCAGGGGCTGGACAGCCAGCTCCACAGGTAAAGTCTTATGAGCAGAAGCGTAATGACCTACACTTAGACTCCACAGCATGTCAGAAGGCAGATACAGGGGTAAGCATCCATAATCCCAGTCCTTTCACAGTATAAGTGCAAAGGCAAGGTAAACTTCTACTGAGAAATATGAAGCAGAAATCTTAGGTATTATTTTGTTTTCCAGTGAAATAGTGATCTTCAAGTCTTGCTTTATAAATTCCAACTTTTTCCATCCAAATTCATGAATAAAAAGCAAGGTGCCTTCTAATGCAAACTGATCTTTGTGACAAAGGTCACACAAAGTTCACCCTGAAAAGCATCTAAATTTAGAGATTTGCCACTGGAGCAAAACTTTACACACTAGTAATAGAACAAGACAGGCTTTCCAAAGTATGCCAGGCATGTGTTAGCAATGCTGTCACAGCAGGGCCAGGCTCTGTGACTGTGTGCTGGTGACCTGGGAGAGCTCAGCCTTTTCTAGGCCAGTTACAGAGTGAGCTAGAACTGGAAGCAAATAGACATAACATTTAAAATACTTTTAAAAGGAATATTCAGGGGCTTGGGTGTGAGTTCAGGGGCAAAAGATTCATCTAGCATGGTGGGGGGTGGGGATGCCCTAGATTCCATTGTCCAGCACTGAGCACCGTCAATGACTAAATAAAACTATTATTTTAGTACTTCATACATGTACATAATAGGTCAAATGATTACTAAAAAAAAGTCTCTTCAACCTCTGACTCTCCGGCCTGTGTTCTACAGCTCATTGCCAACTTATGGTTTAAGCTGTCCTGTCACCTTGGTGTGAGGATATTCTAGGGGCATAGACACTTTCATATACCTTTCAAGGACAGGACTTAGGGTAGGTATTCAGGAGGCTAGTTTTTCTTTTTTTTTTTTTAATTAGTTTTAATATACCAAAATTTACAGAACAGTCATTTGTTGTTTCGTTGTAGTTTCCCAAAACATTTTAAATTGTAGCTGACAAATGGGATGTTAAGATTTCCATTATACTAGTATATCAAATTACCTTTCCTCTAGCTGTTTATGGTCTTTCTTAACATTTTTAAATGCAGTATAGTTTTATAACAAATTATATTTCCCCATCACAAAGAGCAAACTCTCTTTCCTGATAAAGTCCTTTGTGCAAAAATGTAGAATATAAAATAACAAGTCTAAAGAGGATCTACAGAAGCCTGGTTGGAGTGGTACATGTCTGCAGTCCAGCACTTGGGAGACAGAAGCACGAGGATTACTGTGAGTTTTAAGGTCAGCTTGAGCTACATAACAAGAAACAATAAAATAAAGGAAGAATAAAAAATCCAGGCACGGTGGCTCATGTAATCCTAGCACTTGAGAAGCTGAGCTAGGAGAATCATCACAAGTTCAGTGCCAGTTTGGTTTTATGGTGAGTTCAATGTCAGCCTGGACTACAGAGAAAGACCTTGTAACAAAGCCAAAAACAAACAAAACAGGATCCAGAGGGGCAAGCTTCATAAAACATTTTTCTGTAGCTATGTGAAGCTTACATTTACCTTGAATTATGACTATAGTTAACATATGCTTATTTACATGACTTATTTTAGCTTTAATTTCAGTTTCTTTGTTAAAATTTATTTTTCCAAGCCAATATAAGTGATAGTGTATATCCTTCTACTCTTCATTAATTTCCTTCTTAAGGATTAAAGCATACAAGGAAGAAACAGCACAGGAGGAGCTGGAAAGAGGGATTAGTACTTAAGGTCCTGTAGTGTCCTTGCAGAGAACCAGAGTTTGCTGTAGCATAAAAAACATAGGTGCTTTAATCTTCACTTTATTTTTATTTTTAAATTTATTTTGGTTTCATGAGACAGGGTCTTGTTATGTAATCTAGGCTGTCCTCAAACACCTGGTGTTCTGTCTAAATCTCCTAAATACTGAGATTATACAGGTGTGTAACACTCGCCCTCTCCCAGCCTTAACCATTTGGAAGATGAGAAAGCCATCTGAGAAAGATTGCTGTGCTCAAGTATGTGAATACTAGAAAGCAAAACAAAATTTTAAACCAAGCCTCCAACTATAAAGCACTACCTGAAACAACAAGATAGAAGATAGAATTGACAAAGTGCTGAGCTTATGTAATTGAATCAAAAAGCAATGAAACTTAGGGTGACCCTTGGGCAGGCTATTCAGGTGTGTAGACTGCTCTGAGATCTCTGTGAGATCTTCTGGGGTGCCATGACAGATGCCTAGCAGAGCCTTTGATGAGCACAGCATCAGGTGATATGTCAAAATGAAGATTCTTGGGTTTAAACTGTTGGTCCAGCTTTGATGAACACAACAAATTTCAAGGACAGAAAGTGAAGTCATTCTTGACTAGGTTCAGGCCCTTCCCTTCATGAGCACTGCAGGATTCATGGCATGACTGTCTACAAAACTATCAAAGGATCACAAGTGGACAAGATACATTCTTAGAACCTGTTGACATCTTCAAGGAGAATAGTATGGTAGATTAAGATGAGGTTGATACATGCCTTTACAAATCACTGGAGCAAAAAACTGGGGCCAGGGGAAGATTCTATACAGATTCTGTGGTGATTTGATTCAGAATGTCTCCTTTAGACTCCTATTTGAATCTTTGGCTCCCAGTTAGCAGAACTGTTTGAAAAGGATTAGGAGGTGTGGCCTTGTTGGAGGAGGTGAGTGGGCTTTAAGGTTTCAAAAGCTCATTTCAGAGCCATTCAGCATCCCCCTAACCTCTCTCCAGATCAAATGTGAGCTCTTAGCTACTTCTCCAGCACCATGTCTTGCTTGCCTGCTGGTGTGTTCACTGACCCTCAATCAACCCTCTGAAACTGTAAGCAAGTCCTCAGTTAAATGGAAGCTCACAATTGTCTATAATTGTAGCCTCATGGGATCTGATGCCCACTTCTCATATGCAGGCATAAATGCAGAGAAAACATCCATATACATAAAAATACAAATATTTTTAAAAATAGGAATGAATAACAGCAGATAGAGATAACATCATCAAATTGGGCACTCACAACTTCCATAAGAAACCAACTCTGGAAGTTGAGGCAGTCTGCTGGAGTTCCTGCCTGAGCTTTCTCTCCATTCATGAGCTTCCTATGGCTGAACTTCCAACGCCCCCTGATGTGGGATATGTTGTGAATATCACTGGCTAATAAAAAGACTGTTTGGGCCTATGGGAAGGCATCTTAGAAGCAGGTGGGAAATCTGAGCATAGATACAGGAGGAAGGCAGAGTCAAGACAGACATAATCCAGCTGCCCAAGGAGCAGTATATAAAGGAATTCAGGTAAGACACAAGCCACGTGGCAAGACAGATTAATGAAAATGAGTTAAGAGACCCAGCTAGCAATAAGCCTGAGCCATAGCTCAAACAGCATGTAATTAATATAAGCATCTGAGTCATTTTTGAGGGGCTAAGCAGCAGTAGGCAGGTCTGGACCATAGGGCTAGGCTGGGCCAGAAAGTTATTTTACAATACCCACCCCAACACTCACCCACCCACCCCTGTATAGCCTCTCTTAGACATGACTCTACCTATTTTCAGGGTCACAGTGGTTTTTATGTTTTACTCTTGGGCTGTTTTACTGTTCTGTTCCCTCTCTCATCCCCAGACAAGGGGCCTTGGAGGACACTTTGAGACAAACATGCTTGAGTCTGAGTTGAGAGGGAAGGAACATCACTTCCAAGCCAGCTTCTTAGTAAGCTCAAACAGCACACAATGATTTACCTGTGCAATGTACACTAACATGCAGGAGACCCTGGTTCCCTCCACAGCACTGCAGAAGCTGGGTATGGTGGCATACAGCCATAGTCCTAGTATTTAGGGGGAGGAGGCATAAAAGTCAGAAATTCAGTGTTGTCCTCAGCTACACTGCTGCTAGAGAACTCATACCTTCTAAGTACCAGACCCCAAACTGCAGTTTCAGCACCCACCCTTGGTAACCCACAACCATCTATAACTCCAGTTCTGGATAATCTGACACCCTCTTCTGGTCTCCATGGGCAATGCATGCATGCACAGATGCAGGCAAAACAGAGTACACAGAAAATAAAACCTTTAAAAGCCCATGGTGGCCACACCATTAATCCTGGCACATGAGAGGCAGAAACAGGTGGATTTCTGAGTCTGAGGCCAGCCTGGTCTACAGGGTAAGTTCCAGAACAGTTAGAGCTGTTACAAAGAGAAACCCTGTCTTGAAAAAAAAAAAAAAAGAAAGAAAAAGAAACACAATACTTAAAAAGCAAATTTAAATAAATAGAGCTAGAGATATGATTTAGAGGCTAAGAATACTTACTGCTCTACCTGGAGTTCAGCACCCAGAACCCACATCAGGCAGCTAGCTCACAGCTGCAGCTCCAGGAGGATCAAATACCTCTGACCTCCACTAGCCTTGCATTCAGATACATATATCCAATACAGATAGGCACATACAAAGAATTTAAAAAATAATAAAATAATTTTAAAAATGAATCCTAGACAGTTTTCCTTCAAGTGTCTTGTTTAAATTTGGAGGTGAGGAGGGAGGAAAAAATGGAAAGGAGGAAAAAAGGGGTGAAAGGAGAGGAGAGGAGGAAAGGGGGGGCGAGAATATGAAAATGACTGTCTAACAAGAGCCAACCGAAGGTAAGGAGTCTCAAAACTGATGGTGATAACTCATCAAGCCAGAGTGGCAAACAGTTTTATTCCAGGTCTAAGCATAAGCCACAGGGGAGTCAAAGAGTTGTTTCCTCTCCCACTGGAAGTACTCAAGAAATAGTCTGGCTTTTTTTTTTTTTTTAGATCTAAAAGCCTATTAAATGCCCTGGATGCCAACTCCCCCATTATCTCCACCTCGTGGCAACCCATCTCCTTCCTTTTAACGGAGGCTTGGCTATATTAATGAAGTGCAGATGAGAGAAGTACATGACAACTTTGATCAGAAACTAGAACTAACCAAATGGTTTCAAGATAGAAACAAAACAGTTTCTGGAAAGAAGTTCTTCGTGCCTTGGAAGACCAAAGTTTGTTACAGCTTTTGTTCAACTCATACGTCCGATTAAAACAAAAAAGCAACGAAGGATTTGATACAGTCGACCTTAACAGATTTTACAGAGAAGAGCTTCCTGTTCGGTGATTGTAATATATTCTACCTCTCAGGCCCTCAGATTTCCCAAGTGTGTTAGGAAGTGTTAATTAAAACAAACAAGCGTTAGTTCAAGCTAGGGTCGACTAAGTCCCGGTCTTGTGCTTTGGCTTTGGGATGTAGAGGGCTCTTTGAAAACAATCAACATACCAGTCGCCTTGATCAAGATGCATTCCTTTAACCTGATTCTACCTTAAATAAATTTTTCGAATTGATAGCCCAGGATGTGTTTCGCCCTCTAGCGGAACCCAGGTGGCTTTGGAGCCCACCGAGAGTGAGAACTACATCTCCCAGGATGCTCCGGGAAGGGGATGCCTCCCCCCGATTGGCCAAGGGTGGGTGACGCTAAGTGTTTTGGCTCAACGGTCACATGTTTCCTTTGTTGTGAGCGGTGGCAGAGACTGGTGGCTCCAGGAGACGCCGGCGCAGCAGAGACTGCAGGATCATAGCTTCCAACCTACGCCGAGAGGTACCGGGGTGGCCGCTCCAGGCAGCCCGCAGCCGCGGCGCTGACCACCGGCCCCTGCGGGAGGGAGACGAGGCCCCCGACAGCCAGAAGCCTGGCACGGCCTCGGGCGTTGGGACCCGGAGAGGATGAGCCCCGCGGCGGTGATGCGCTTCGAACGGAAGCGTCCGCAGTGCTAGGGCCTCGGATCTGGCGTTTCCGTGGGGGTGAGGGCGACCGTGGGTGCTGTCACCGAGCAGACACGATCGCGGTGCTGGGGCCACAGCCGGCCGCCGCGCGGTTGCGAAACCTCCGAGGCGTGGTCACCTGACCGTTACCCGCCCCCGCTGAGCCTTTGTTTACCGGGAGCGCGGCCGCGGGCCGTCCCCGGGGAGCCCCCGCCCGACCGCCGGCTTCCTTCTCTTCGGCTCTGTTTGCTTAATTTAGTTGACAATGTTCCCGCCCCCAAGTCTCTGACACTCGAGGCGAAGACAGTTGGGGCGGCGGGGATTGGGCGCTGCAGGCGGGACCGGCCAGCGAGTTCCGAGTTTTAATTGGCAGGGGCTGGTGGCTGGGTGGCCGCGCCGCGAGGTCCCGCCCTCGCCTGAAGGTGACCTGGAGGACGCGGGCGCCTCGGGAGGGAGGCATCGGTGGGGGGCGTGCCCCGCGGAGGCCTGGGCGAACCCGGACTGGATGGGTTTCGGGCGCAGTGACAGGACTCCGCGGACAAGTGCGCTGTTGCCAGTTTGCCCTTGCCTGGCTTAGATAGGAAAGGGTGAACCCTAAGGACGGTTTTGGGGAAACCTGAGAGTCAGCTCTAGCGGATTTTAATGATTCGGTTTTTTTCTAAGTGGCATTCTAGTGTATGTTTGCAGCTAACACCCGGTAATTCTGCCAAGTGGTTGGTTGATACGCGTTTGATCTTTAGTTTTTCTTTATTAGGATTTAAAATCTACCCATTGCCACTTAAAATTTAAAAGATAGATTTTACCTTTAAAAAAAAAATGTGAAGTTATTCGCCTAAAAGTTAGTTTTGTTTTATTGCGCTATTTTAGTTTTCCTTGTTCGGGAACTTTTCAACACATACACTTTCGTGCGTTAATTTTCCAGGTAGTTCAGAAGTTTCTGAGAAGTGAGTTGAAGGCATATCTTGGAAAACTAAATTAATATCACTGTAGCCAGAGGATATGAAAGGTGGTCTTCCCAAGCCCTTAAGCTTATGGGGGGGGTCTCAGGTTTTGTCATTTTTTTTATAGCAGAAAACAAAAGAAACTTCTTCACTGAAGCAGGTCTTACTGGCTTTATCTTAGTAGATATTTTTTAAAGATTATTTATTCTGTGTATGGGTATTTTGTCATCTTGTATCCATCACCTTTGTTCAGTGCCAAAGAAGGCCAGAAGAGGGCGTCAGATCTCCTGGAAGGGGGTTACAAATGGCTCGAGTTCTCATCTGCTTGTGGGTATAGAGAACCAAACCTGGATTCTCTGCAAGAGCAACAAGTGCTCTTAACTACTGAACCATAGCTCCAGCCATGCTTAATATTAAAAATTCAAGTAGTAATGACTATATCAGAATAAGCAGCTGTCTGATCAGAACACATAATCACTAGAATACTAAGGGTATTTAGTAGACCTTAATATATACAAATGCTATCTGTTACACTTCAATAAAAGCTACGATTTCATAAGTCATGTTTCTTCAGATAAAGCCTGTGACGTAGTCTCTAAACAGGAAGAGGAAAAATATTCTAAGAGTTATCAGTTCTATCTTAAACTTCGCTGTCTTTTGTCCAAGTTGCTAAAGCCTTAATGGTTTTTCAGTGTGCTTTTAACTTCCTTGTTTTCCTGCCATTTCATTAATATTCAAAGGTCAAACCTTTCAAAAATAAATACTTAGCAAATATATTGCAGCATTTATTCTTGTATGTACTTTACTCTTACCTTGAAATCTTAAGGCATGGACTCTGTAATGAAAAATGTCAATAAAATGTCCTCAGAAGCATTCATTTAAAAAAAACAACAACTCATTTCTGTTTTGACTGCAACAGGGACACTAGACAGTTGAATGTTTTAACATCTCTGTTCTTCATGCTATAAAACCCCAAAAGCTCACCAAAGCGATTCCCCTGTGAGTAGTTCCAGTTATTTGGGAGGCTGAGACAAGAGAATTGTTCAATAGACCCAGAAGTTCAAGACTAGACTGGACAACATAGACCCTGGGGGTAGGGACAGCAGCAGAATAGCTAATTCAAGAGTTGTAATTCCTCCAATGATGCAAAACATCTAAACTAAATGAAATATAAGAGTACTAAAACGTTTTAAGAGTGGAAGTTATGCCTGTAACTCCAGCAGGGGGGATCTAGAGTTTGTGTTAAACCTAGAATACACAAGGAGACCCCATCTCAAAACAAAGTGATTAGATTTTGTTGGAGTTTCTAAAATTATTTCTGAATAATTTGTGCAGTACTAAATTAAATAAAAACCATTGACTTCTGAATGTTCTTGTATATTGAAAAGTCATTTAGGATCCAAGGTAACACCATAGCTGGTCTAAATAATCCCACACTGATTTTGGTAGCAAGAAAAGTAACTGTCAAAATTCTATTTCTCTTTCTTACTCACAACAGGATCTTATTTTGTAGCCATGACTGGTACTTACTGTGTCACTCATAATAGCCTCTAATTCACAGTGCTCCTTCTACCTCAGCTTCTGGGGTGCTGGGATTACAAGTATTAACTTTCTTGAGTTGCTAGGCCTTTCATTTTTAAATAAAAATGCAGTGAGTACTGGAGTTGGGTGAGTGACAAAACATTGTTTTCCTGTCAGGTCTAGTGAAGGAGCATAAGTTAGGAATTCCTTTTTAGACAGCTGAGATCTATATATTTTTGTAAAATTTATATTTTTACATAAGTTTTATATATGCTTCTGAAATTGATATAAATATATAAAAGCCTGCTTGGTTTAGCATTGTACTTTGTAAAAGATTTAGTCTGTTGCAACCTTTTGTTAACATCCTTTACATTACTGTTAAATCTTTAAAGATAACTCTTCTCAGTTACTCTTTCTTATTTCTACTTTATCCATGGTTCAGTTTGACAAAATGTAATGTAGAACATGATGGAATGGAAAAGATAGTTGGCAAACTGTAGAGACTATACTAGAAGAATGCCATAGGTTTCTTATTCTCTAGTCTCTGGAACTATACTATAGAGTATAGTTGCTCCATACTGTCTATCTGTAACCTCTTTGTAGAAGATTCTTTTAAAGGAAAACAAAGGGATTTTTGTGTTAACACACTGTAAATCATACCTTATACGACTTCTCCAGACTTTATATCTTAATGACCCTATCCCTTTTTATTTATTTGGATCTTCATGGTCTGGGCATTGTGGCACCTTTAATCCCACAGGCAGGTAAATCTCTGTAAGTTTTAGGTCAGTCTGGTTTACATAGTTCCAGGACAACTGAGCCTACATAGCGAAACCCTGTCTCAAACAACAACAAAAATATCAATGAAAAAGAAAAAAAGCTTAAGTATTACCTAAAAGCCCTGCAGAAATTGCTGGATGGGTTGTTTTCTACTTCAGATGATATAATACTACACAAAGGGAATCAGGAGAGGCTCTGTTCCAATTTGTGCTTGAGTTCTGCTAGTGAAATGCTGAGAATTTGGATTCATGTTAGTTTTGGAGTTCTTGTTTGATTCTAGTGTTAGCCAACCTGACAGTATCTAATGTTGAATTTGAATCTGAATCTAGCATTTGTGACCCTGGTGTCAAACTTTCACTGGCTTTGGGCCTTCCTAACCACGGGTAAGGAATATTTATGTGGGTAGTACAACCATGCCCTAACTTGACCAAAGTGCACACACAAATTAGACTGCCTAATGAAAGTAGGGAAATACACAAGATATGTCCTAATCATAAGTAGTCTGGGTATCAAGATGTGATTGTGTATTTTTTAAGTTGGTTATTTATAGTTGGTTTTGATATCAAATCTGCCTAAACTTAAGACTTTACAAATTCTCATTATGGATGACTGGATCAGAAACCAGAAGCAACTCTTAGCATTTAAATACAGTTGCTATTCTGTACACGGTTCTAAATCCTGGTAGTTTGTCTTAAGCATTCTTCAAGATCTACACACACACACACACACACACACACACACACACACACACACACGGGGGGGCGTGGCTGAATTAGTTTTTGTGTAGACATTAACTCTGTAAGGTTCAATAAAGCAGAAACATACTAAAGCTTAGAGGTTCTATATAAAATGTATATTAACAAAAGCTTAAAAGTGGGTGGGTTTTCTTTTTGTTTATTGCATAGTGAATAATCTGTTTACTTTGGTCATGTTGATATCCCTCAACCCTTAAAGTAACTTAAATTCCATCAAATCTGAATGAAATGTAAGTTTTTAGGCATTCTTCAAGTATTCAAACTGGAATTATCACAGGATATATACATTTCTTCATCTCACTCAAATTTAGCTTACTGTTACAATAAATAATAAAAGAAATTTGAATATAATTGAATATAAAATTATTAGTTTGCTTTAAGAAAGTGTTACTATTATGATCTATATGAAAATGAACTGGCAGTTAGGAACTGGAATTTACAAAGAACTGTTTACAGCATATTACTGTTATACTTGAACTGATAGTATCCAATTTATATGTCACTGTTTTCTATGTTAGGTGTGGAAATTTAAACAGCACAAGTATCTTGCCTGGGACTTTGGTCAAGCAAATGCTGAGAAGGTATATGTATGTTTATTAGCTATTTATTATACTTTGTTATTAAAGAGTTTAAATTAAGCCATTTTATTACTTTAACCTGGGATCATTTGGTGCCAGTCAGAATAATAGTCAATAACAGTAACCAGTTCTTTTTTATTTTTTCCTTTTCCTCTTTTGGTTTTTCAAGACAAGGTTTCTCAGTGTATTTCTGGCTGCCCTGAAGTTCACTCTGTAGACCAGGCTGGCCTCAAACTCACAGAGAACCTCCTGCTTCTGCCTCCTGAGTGCTGGGATTAAAGGCAGGCACAATACCACCACCGCCAGGCCAGGCCAATTCTATCATTTGAGTTTTTAGACAGTATATCTGGTGTAAGTCAATCTGGCCTCAGACATGCAGCCATCTTCCTGCTCTGACTCATGAGTGATGAGATTGTAGGCATACATCGCCGTGCCCAGCTTAAAGAGGTTTTTATTGTCAGCCCCACTAACTGTATCACTAACCAAAGTCCCAGTGGTTTATGTGAGCCTGAAATATAGTAGTGATGATAATAAACTAGGTGAGCTGATATAAAGAATAAATTCTTGATTTGGGAAACTGGCTTTTAATTCAGTCGTAGTAGTAGAATAGTAAAGACTCAAATATGAAGTTCTTTCCACGTCATTTTGATGTGTTTGTGTGTTTATCTCAAGGCAGGATCTCGTGTGTCCAGGCTGGCCTAGAATTGTCTCTCTAGCTGAGGAAGACATTGAACTTGTGATTCTCCTGTATCTAGCACACAAGCGCTATGTTTACAGGCATGTACCACCATGGTATTCTTGATGCTCCTAGTCTTCCACATTCTTAGAGGAAATCAAAAAATACTATGTTCTTTCATTGTTTCAGAATCTTAAGTGCTAAAAATTTAACATAAGTTAGAGGAGGACTATAATTTAGCATCTTGTCTATGCTACTGTATATTGTCATACATTATCATTTTGTAATTGTGTTCTATTGAATTCTTCTAAAGACTGGATGAATTAACCAGTCTTTTTGTTTTTGTTTGTTTGTTTGTTTGTTTGTTTTTAAAGAAAACTACAGATTACAATGATTAGTGAACCTAAAGATAGAAAATAGGTGTTTATTTTTTGCTTTTGTTTTGTGCTGGTTAGTTTGTTTGTCATAACACATGCTAGAGTTATTTGAGAAGAGGAACCTCAATTGAGAAATGCCTTCATGAGATTGTTTGTAGGCAAATCTTTAGGGCAGTTTTTGATGGTTGATATGTGTGTGCCCAGTCCACATTGGGGCATGCCATCCTGGATAAGTAGGTGGTCCTGAGTGGTATAAGAAAGCAGGCTGAGCAAAACATAGTGAGTTCTAGCCTCGATAGAGTTCTCGCCCGGTCATGGAGTGTGACCTGAGTCCTCTTCAATTTGTTTCTGATTGTGGTGTTAATCATAGCAATAGTAAGCCTAACTAATACAGTTTTCTCCAGATTCCCAATGTAAATACATAGTGCTATTTTAAAATATTAACATGCCCTTCATTTAGGCACTATTCTTTGTTTTCACATTTATTCATTCATTCTTTTATTTACTATGTTGGAGAGCACAAGTGTGCCATAGAATGTATCTGGATGTCAGAAAATGACTTGTGCCAGGTAGTGGTTGTGCACACCTTTAGTCCCAGCACTCAAGAGGCAGAACAAGGTGGATTTCTGTGAGTTGAAGACCCTAACCCTAACCCTTGCCTACGGAGTAAGTTCCAGGACAGCCAGGCCTGCACAGAGAAGCCCTGTCTCAAAAAACCAAAAGAAAATGACTTTCAGGAGCCAGTTCTCTCCTCCTATACTACATCGGTTCTGAGAATCCAGCTCAGGTTAGCAGGCATGTGGGCAAGAGTCCTTACCCACTGAGCCATAGTAAAGTTCCCACCTATGATTGAGAAACATGTCCTAGTTCTTCAAAGGTAGACTATAAGTTCTGGACCCATGTCCCCTGGAAGAGCAGTCAGTGCTCTTAACAGCTGAGCCACATTCCAGGCTGATATTATTAAATATCACCACAATGAGTAACCAAAGTATTTAGTTACTCAACTAAAGAAAGTTCTTTTTTGTTTTGAGACAGGGTCTCATGTATGTAGCCTTGGCTGGCATGCTGGAGCTTTCTATATAGACCAGACTAGTCTAGAACTCACTACATAGTCAAGCATGACCTTGAACTCTTTGAGTTCCCTGCCTCCTTCCAAGTGGTGAGATTACAAATGTGTACCATAAACTTACTTTGTGTGATATTAGATCAAACTTAACACTTTATACATACTTGGAAAACACTTAACTAACTGAGCTATGCCCCCACCAAAGGCCACATACTTTTTAATAGCTGCAATGAACTCTTCTGTCTTGAAGATATCCTGGGGTTTAGTTAGCAGAGCCTTTAGCTTGTTTTAAGTATTTTCTGTTAATATAGCACTGAACATCTATGTAAACTGTTGTACAAATTTCTGATTATTTCTCTAGAAAAGTGACAGGAAATGAGACTGTTTAGGCAATTTACATATTCTTAAAATATAGTACTAGCACTGCTATATTAAGATAACTGTTAAAACAAGAAAAAAAATAACTTTCTATTAAAGTTCTAGCTGTAAGTTGTACCTGGTGGTGTGTGCCTGTTATCACAACTTTATGGGGCTGAGGCAGGAGGAGTTCCAGACCTTCCTGGACTATATAAGGAGAACATTGTTTCAGATAAACAACAGTAACAGCTAAAGAATTGTTAGTCCAGTTCTACATGTTTTCTTACCTCTACCATGCAGGAGACTAAGTGTCTGGAAGAGTAAGTGTACAGAACTCTTTGAGCTGAGGACTGCTAGGATATCACAAAGTAACTCTCATGTTCTAATCCTGCAATTGCAATACTTTTATCAGTTTGTATTAAAATAAGTTAATATATCTTGTAGAATAAATATGTTACTTTGTTATGTTCACATAAAAATGAAATTGTCTAATTTTATTTTTCTTTAGCCACATAAAGAAGATCCCTAGCAGCCATTTCTCAACAATTATATAGTCAACTGATGTAACAATGGTACTAATATTGGGACGCAGACTAAACAGAGAGGATCTTGGGGTGCGTGATTCCCCAGCAACTAAGCGTAAAGTTTTTGAGATGGACCCTAAATCTCTGACAGGTCATGAGTATTTCGACTTTTCTTCAGGATCATCCCATGCTGAGAACATACTCCAGATATTTAATGAGTTCCGAGACAGCCGCTTATTCACAGATGTTATCATCTGTGTGGAAGGAAGGGAGTTCCCTTGTCATCGAGCTGTCCTCTCAGCCTGTAGCAGCTACTTCAGAGCCATGTTCTGTAATGACCACAGGGAAAGCCGAGAAATGCTGGTTGAGATCAATGGCATTTTAGCTGAAGCTATGGAATACTTTTTGCAGTATGTGTATACTGGAAAGGTGAAGATCACAACAGAGAATGTCCAGTACCTCTTTGAAACCTCCAGCCTCTTTCAGATTAGTGTTCTCCGGGATGCCTGTGCCAAGTTCTTAGAGGAGCAGCTTGATCCTTGCAATTGCCTAGGAATCCAGCGCTTTGCTGACACCCACTCACTCAAAACACTCTTCACAAAATGCAAGACCTTTGCATTACAGACTTTTGAGGATGTATCCCAGCATGAAGAATTTCTTGAGCTTGACAAAGATGAACTTATTGATTATATCTGTAGTGATGAACTTGTTATTGGTAAAGAGGAGATGGTTTTTGAGGCTGTTATGCGCTGGGTCTACCGAGCTGTTGATCTGCGAAGGCCGCTATTGCATGAGCTCCTGACCCATGTCAGACTTCCTCTCTTGCATCCCAACTACTTTGTTCAGACAGTTGAAGTAGACCAGTTGATCCAGAATTCCCCTGAGTGTTATCAGTTGCTGCATGAAGCAAGACGGTACCACATACTTGGCAATGAAATGATGTCCCCGAGGACTAGGCCACGCAGGTGAGCAGATGCTTTACAGATACAGCTAACAAAAGTATTGGTTAAAACTGCTGAATTCAATCTCGGCATACTCATTTAAATGTATAGTTTATATGAAGCTTATGCAGCTGAAGGTGTGTTTGGAGGCTTAGAGATGTAGCTTAGTTTGTAGAGTGTTACCTACATAAACTGGGCATGGTGACACATGAATGTAATCTTAACACACAGAGCCAGGTGGATCAAGAGTTAACGTTGTCTTCAGGTATGTACGTAAAACCTACATTTCAGATCTGTATTTAATGTAAGTCTCAACTTTTAATGATTTTTTTTTTTTGGTGTTTTTGTTTTTGAGAGTGCATATTATGTAGTCCAGGCTGGACTCTATGTAAGCTGACATTGAACTCCTGATGCTCCTGCTTCTGCCTCTAAGTGCTAGGATTACTGGCATATGCCCCATGCTCAGCTCAGGTGCTTTGTCTGAATTTGAAAATTACGTCTACATTAAAGAATCTCTATTTAGTAAGCTTATATTTGGAGTAAAATTTGATATTAGTATTATATGTTAGTTTTGTATACCTATAGAGTTTTAAGTAAGTGTTCTTACCTACTGAGTCATCTTCCTGGCCCTGCTTTCCATCCAACTTTTAAGGGAACCATTTTTTACATTAAAAAGTGTATATCAGGTTGCAGTATCAACCCATTTGGAAACCAACATGAAGAACTAAAGTAGAATTCTGTTACAGTTGAGGCTGTTGTTGATTTCGTAGCAGGTGCTTGCCCTAGAATTCTAGAGTTATGTACACTCTGCCATCAACCCTGGTCCTTCCATCTCATTGGGCCTATTTCTGTATTGTTTCATTAATTGCTAGAAACTATCTGAACATTGCTTATCATTTTGCATAGACTTTTATTTTTCTGGGAACTCCAGACTTCTTCATTCTCTACTACTTAACTCCAGTACCTTCCTCTGACTTCAGCTTCTGTCCTCAGTCATCACTGAATCTCCACTAATCAAGTCATCAGTAACCTTGTTTTCTTTGTTAGTCTCCTTTCCATTTGGAGCCAGCTTGTGTCTCTTCATGATGTTGTATTGATTGTGGTTCCGGGGACAGAGTTCATGGCCTTGTAGTACCTGTAGGTGAATGCTCTACCATGAGTCACACCCTCAGTCCTAGGATCTGACATTAGCTGCCATGTCTACCTGGAAGCTCCATTGATGTCTGTAGTACCATTGACCTCCTGAGCTTCCTGTTCTGCAGTTCTTCTTCTCTAGGGTTGATGGCCAGGCCTGATTTCTCTGGCTGGTCTTTAATGTTACCTGTTCAGTTTGCATCTTTTCATCTGCCTTGCATACTTGGGTGTCTATAAACGAGTATCCAGGCCAGCTAGGAATACATAGCAAGATCTATGTGAGACAAAGAATATAAGTTTGGGCTTGAAATATTTTAAATTTTGTGATTTTTTACTGCGTTACTTTTCTCTTGTGTGCATATGCCATACAAGCATGACATGTGTGGAGTTACTTCTTCCCTTCTGCCATGCAGGTCCCGGGGGTCAAACTCAGGTCATCCAGGTTTGTGGCAAGCACCCTAACTCTTTGAGCCTTGTTGACAGCTTTGAAATACTTTTTTCTAGCTTTTTTGTTTATTTGCTTGTTTCTGTTTTCTGAGACAGTCTCTATGAATTTGCTATAAAGCCAGAACTGGTCTTGAACGCTTGCTTCTCCAATTTCTGTTGTGTACCAGGATCATAGCATGCACCACTATACCTGCATGAGGATACCTTTGGAACTGTTGAAGAATTATCAACTTGAACAATTCAGGCTTTATCTAGTAAATATGTGCCATCCTAGTATGCTAAGTGCTGCTTCAAAGCATTTCACCTGTGGTGGGCCTCTGCCACACCTTTGTCTCAGTACAGAAATTTGGTGGTCCTGGCATATCATGTCCCTGGCCATTTTTTGAAGTCTAATTAGGACCTCCATTACATTTCATTTTGATTTTTTTTTATGTGTGTGTGTGTGTGTGTGTGTGTGTGTGTGTGTGTGTGTTGCGTATTATGTGGGGGAACACTAGCCAATAGTCACACATGTGGAAGTCCGAGAAATTGTGTGAGTTAACTTAATTTTCTCCTTCCACATTTATTGGAGTTCCAAGGTTCAAACTCAGGTTGTCAGGGTGTATGTGGCAAGTGCTTCACCCAATAAGCCGTCTCACCAGCCTCCATTTCAATTTATCTTAGCCCAATTCCTGATTTATATATTTTCTATTTTAAGAAATTGTTTTTCTCTGTGACCTTGGTTGTCCTGAAACTCAGTAGACCAAGCTGGCCTTAAATTCAAAAGAGCTCTCCCTTTCTCTGTCTTCACAGTTCTGGGACTAAAGGGGTGCACCATCACATCCAGCTTTATGAATACCAAACTTTTCAACTTTAGGTGTGAAGTTTGCATCCAGCTCCAGTTCATATTGTTCCTTCCATAATGATTACTTGGAATTTCTCCTGGTGGATGCTGATTCTTTTGTTTTGTTAACACTGGGCTGCTACAAAATAAGAGCCCCAAGAAGCAGCCTGAATAACCCTGAATTGGACATGTTTGCTGATGTGATTGCTGACTGCATGTGGTAAATTGCTCATATTGGGGGGCAGGGGTGAGCAGTAGAAATAGCTAAGACTTCGCAAGTACTTCATTGTGAGGTTACACTCTGCAGTTAATTATATACTTGAATTCTGACTTCTAATATTTATTTATATTTATTTTTGTGGAAGTAAGTACAGCTATGGGTCATGAAACTAAAAGGGAACTATGGGAGGAGAACAGGAGGTTTTAAGAGAGGGGGTTGAGCAGTATAGGACATGAAAGTCGAAGGGGAATGACTGTTGGGGGAGGAGAGGTCGGAGGACCAAACAAAACATATTTCCTATGCTGCTTTATCTTCAGGTTTTCTATAGGTAATTTGCCTGCGTGTATGTCTGTGCATCATATAGATGCAGTTACCTCCTAGGACAGATGAGGGCATCAGATCCCCTTGGAACTGCAGTTACAGACAATTATTAGCTGCAATGTGGGTGCTGGGAATCTAACCCAAGTCCTCTGGACGAGCAGCAAGTGTTCTTAACTGCTGAACAATTTCTCTTGCCCCATCTTTAATTATCTTTATTTTGTGTGTATGAATGTTTTGCCTGCATGTAAGTGCACATGTACATGCCTGGTACCTGCTCTTAATGATTTAATAAGTTCATTTGTTTTACAGGCAGTACAGCTAGGTACTGTCTTGCTGTGACCACAGAAGTAGGCAGCAGAACTATCTCTGACCTTAGTGCCTGTTCTGATAAGTCTTATTCTTGTATTCTCCCACATGGCTGGACATATGGCTCACTATTATGACATATTTAGCTGCTTTGAAATCAGGCACTTTATATAAAATATTCATTGTGAGTTTCCCTCCACCTGACCCTTAGGCAGTCCATTATGTTTCTCTTCAGAGGATAATTCTTTTACCAGTTTTAACTTCTTTTAGAAATATTCTTTATATAGGGGTGTGTGTGTGTGTGTGTGTGTGTGTGTGTATAAGTGTAAACATCTCTGGCTTTCTATACAGATGGTACACTACTACACTTTCTTACCTTAAGACTTGCTTGGTTTTTGTTTTGTTTTAAATGCTGGATATTTAATCTAGGGACTCACTCATGCTAGGCAAGTGCTACCGCTGAGCTATAAAACTGTTTGAAATTGTTCCATATGACCACATACAGATCTTTTCCTTTTGTGTTATTAGAGAAACTTCCTATGTTGTTCTCAAAGATTTTATTTTGAACTCTTTAAAATGGTGTGTCTTGTCTGTCTGTCTTGTGTGTTTGCCTGCACACTTGTAAGTGTAATACCCACAGACGCCAGAAGAATATGTCAGCTTCCTAGAGCTAGTTACAGGCACTTGAGTAGCCTGACAAAGGTACTAGGAACCAAACCATTGTCCTCTGCAAGGCCAGTATTTGCTCTAAAGCACTGAACCACCTTTCCGGCCACCTCTATACTTTGCTCTTCTAGGCAGCATTTGAGTAATTTTCTACTTATGGATAGGCCATAATTTAGGTTTTGCTGTTTTATTTTATTGAGAAAGAATCTCATTGTGAAGCCCTGGCTGCCCTGGAATTTACTATGTAAACCAGCTGGCTTCCAGAGATCTGCCTATTTCTTCCTACATAGTGCTGAAGGTAAGCACCAGACTCTTCGCTCATAGTTTTTTCCTATTATATTTACCATTCCTCAGTAAATGGGCATTTGGTTGTTTCTACCTTTTGGCTAGTATAAGTAGGCTTCTGTGAATGTTTATGTAGAGATTTTTTTTATGCTTCATGTATTTGTGTGTTTTCATGAGTCAAAGGTACACTGTGGAAGTCAGAGGACAGTTGAGAGTTAGTTCTAGGGAATCAGAGTCAGGCTATCAGGCACTTGACAGCAAGCACTTTTACCCATTGAGCCATCTCACTAGTCCTAACCTACCTTTTAATGATGGAAATTTAGACTGTCAGGTTTTTATAGGGTGGGTTGTTTTTGTTTTGCTATTGCAAATAATGCTCAGCAGCTGCTATGATGCACATGGACTTCTGCCTACATAAAGATTAATTGATGGTTACTGGAAGTTGAACTACTTAGTCACACCATCTAAACTATTAACTTGTTTTGTTTTTTCAAGACAGGATTTTTCTGTGTAGCCCTGGCTGTCCTGGAACTCACTCTGTAGACCAGCCTGGCCTTAAACTCAGAGATCCACCTGCCTCTGCCTCCTGAGTGCTGGGATTAAAGGCAGGCATGTACCACCATGTCTGGCTACAATATTAATTTGTACAGGTAATAGAAATTGCCTCCTGGGCTGAAGAGATGGCTCAGCAGCTAAGAACACTGGCTATTCTTCCAGAGGACGTAGGTTCAATTCCCAGCACCCTCATGGCAGCTCACAACTGTAACTCCAGTTCCAGGGATCTGATGCCCTCACACAGACATATATGCGGGCCAAACACCAATGCACATTTAAAAAAAAAAAAATTAGCCAGAGGGTAGTAGCCTAGCACTTCACAGGAGGCACATTTCGCTCTGAGTTCAGGGCTAGCTTGGTCTATAGAGCAAGTTCCAAGACAGCCAAAAGACCCTGTCCCCCAAAACCAAAAATAGCCTTCCAGTTTATATTTTAATCAGAAACACAAAAATGCCACATTTCTTTGCCAACCCAGTTTGTTTTTCTGAGGGCCCAAGCTAGCCTCAGACTATGTTTTTGAAGAGGGCTTGAACTTCTGATCCTTCCTTTCCCTAGCAGCTGCTGAGATTGCAAGAGACTGTCACCATGTCTAGTTCATTGCCAGTATCTTTGCTACTCTGGAAAGAGAAAGTTATATTTCATAGTTCACATCTTCATTTCAAGTGTAAAGTTAAGAATCTTTACCTAGCTAGACATGCCTCTAGTCCTAGCACTTGAGAGGCAGAGGCAGAGGCAGATGGATCTCTAAGTTCTAGAACAGCTTGCTCTATATAGCAAGTTCTATATTAACCACAGCTGCACAGTGAACTTTTTTTGTAAGAATAGGCTCAGCTAGGCAGTGGTGCTGGGAAGCAGAGACAGGCGGTTTCTGTGAGTTGAGGCCAGCTTGGTCTACAGAGAGAGTTCCAGGACAGCCAGGACTACACGAAGAAATCCTGACTTGGGACCTCTTCCCCCTCAAAAAAGAATGGGTTGTATTGACTGAGAAACTATGCTTGGGAGTGTGAAAGATCCAGGTTATAAACAGTGTGCACTCCATCCTTCTGGGTAGAAAAACAGATATGTACATTTTTCATTGAAGAGAAAAGCCTTTGTGTATAACAGTCCATTTTTCTCTAATGCTTATCTGTGAGTACTTGTGCCCCCTGAAAAATGTGATTGGGGGGTAAGGGTATGGGTGAGGAGTGGATTTAGTACTTTATACCAGTTGGAGAAAACTTAGAAAAAGGAAAAATAAAAGCCATATTTTTACTTCCCAGGGTTATACTCTTAAATAAAGCATTTCACTTCTGTTTTGTTATTATTGGGGGTATGGGGACTGGAGAGCTTCACACATGCTAGCTTTGTACTCTGCCACTAAGTTATTTCCCTAGCCCTATTGTTTTAGTGTTTTATTATTTGACAATTTCATATATGTATATATGAAATTATATAGATATACCCCATTGCCTACTCTTACCCTCACCCATTTCTGCTGCCCCCCCTAGTTAGAAAGCTAGCCCCTCTACTTTCATGTAGGGGTGAATATGAACTGGCATTTGGACAACTTCCAGTGACTGTACTACTACTAAAGAAAATGACTTTCCCTCCTGTGACAGACATTTACTGCCAATAGCAGTTCAGGGAAGGAGTGAGCCTTATGAGCCCCTCCTCCATCCATGATAGAATGTTGAAAGGTCCAGTGGTGCACAGGTAACCACATCTGCTGTGTGTTCATTATTATTAGAGCCATACATGATCAGGAAATAAGTGTTGCAGAGCACTCTACCCCATCCTCCATCTCTTTCCTGAGCCTTGGAAAGAGGTGATGATTGTCCTCTTCCAAGAGTACTGCACTTACCAGTCACTTGTTCCCAGCACTTAATCAGGTAAGAACCTCTATATTAACCATCACCCACTGCAAAATGCTTCCTTGATCAAGGCTAAGAGCAGCACTTTGTTCTTAGGCAGTTTGACCTGTAGCCCTGGCTCCCTATGCACCTTCTGCTTCTGCCTCTAGAGTGCTGGGATTAGAAGCATATAACGCCATGCCCAGACCCCATACACATTTCAGCTATCTCTGAACAACTTCTCCTCCTCCCCTTCCCCACTTTGTTGAAATGATTTCTCTGTGTAGCTCTGGCTGTCCTGGAACTCAGCTTTGTGGACCAGGCTGACCTTGAACTCAGAGATCTGCCTGCCTCTGCCTTCTGAGTCCTGGGGCTAAAGTTGAGCACCAGCACTGCCTGGCTGAATTTTTTAAGTAACGTGAACATCATGTGGCCTGGTATTTAAGCTTATCTATTGCTACTTCCCAGTGACAAGCATAAATGATTGCTGCTTTTAAACAGTAAACATTTTGAGTCTTGGTCACTCCACCTTTTTCCTTATAAAAGCTGCCTGCCTGGTACAGTTGCCAGTGGAAGGCCCTGACACAGAGACTCAGTACTGTATCCTCACCAAGTTTAGCAAATAAGTAGATCAGATTGTCTAGATCTACAGGGACAGATCTAATGTTAACTATGAGAAAATGATTAACTCAATTATCTTCTAGTGTGTTGCTGAGACCAGAGGGTCACAACCTCAGCTGCTAGCCCAGGCAGCAGTAGTGAGAACCTGTATTTAAAAAAAAAAACTAATAAGGCTGAACATTTAGGTCAGTGGCCAAATACTTGCCTAGCATGCACAAGGGCCTGGGGTCAAAGCTAGTAGTAGTATCACACAGAAGAGAGCCAGCAAACAGGTCAGTGTATTGTTAGCAGGTCACAACAGGACGTTGGTAGAGCTGCTAGCCTGAGAAACTCATGCAACATAACAATTTTCTTGCCAACAAACTAGGAATGTTCAAGTCAATATTGCTAAGACTGTAACTTAAATGGATGCAGTAAATATTCACTCCTGTGATTATGATTTATTCTTTTACTTATTCTAGGGCTGGCCAATCCTGTCTTTTTCTTTCGATACACAGTGAATTGATTATGTCCTATTTTACAGACCTGAGAACTGTTCTGTCTCTGTAAGGTTAAAGTCACATACCTCTATTTAACCAGTGCCTGGTTGTTGCAATGGTTTGACTTACAGATAAATTTTTAATTTTGTTTTTATCTCATTATCCCTATATAGAGATAAAACACAAGTACCTTGCACATAAAATAACTTATTTCCAAAAAAGTACTCTTAAATATATACACTAGATATTTTAGAATTAGCAACAATGAAACATGGTAGAATTCTTGCATTGGAAGCCCAATGACCTGGTTTCAGACCTTAGTACTATAACAAAACAAAAGGCTTCAGAAGTCAAAATTCAGGAAATCAGTGTGGTGGCCTTGTCTTTAATCTCTGCACCCCAGAGGCAGAGACTGGTAGATCTGTTCCAGGCCAGCCTGGGCTACATAGTGAAATCCTGTCTCCAAATCAACAAACTAACCAGAAAAGCCAGGCTTAGTGACTGTAATCACTAACATCACTTGTCTTCTCAGAAGGACCATGACCTTTAAGCCAGCCTGGGCTATATAGCGAGATAATCTTTTTTTTTTTTTTAAAGTAAGTTTAATGGAGAGGGAGGTTGGAGAGCTCGATTGGTTAACAACACTCCATGCTTGTAAAGGACCTGGGTTTGGTTTCTACCACTCATATGGTGAATCACAGCCATCCCTAACTTCATTTCTAGGATATCCAATACCAATGCTGTCTTCTAACCATATGCACCAAGCACAGATATGCAGGAAAACATGTAAACCTATAAAAAAAAAATGGAAAAAAATTCTTTCAAATATTTTCTGTGAAGTAATGATGTTACTAATAAATGTTCTCAAAGTCAATAACTGCCAGCCTATACTGTTTGGCACATCTGTAAGAATAAACTTAACTGCCTGTTATGGTGTGTTGTTTGTTGTTAGGGCTTTCAACAGTCTTGAATATATTTTAATGTATTAAACAATGAGTTTTGCATTCTAAACAACAATTATTTTAGGTCTACTGGCTATTCAGAGGTGATAGTTGTGGTTGGAGGCTGTGAGCGAGTTGGAGGATTTAATCTTCCATACACTGAGTGCTACGATCCAGTAACAGGAGAATGGAAGTCCTTGGCCAAGCTTCCAGAATTTACCAAATCAGAGTATGCCGTCTGTGCACTGAGGAATGATATTCTTGTTTCAGGTAAATTAAACCTGTTTTTGCAGTAGCTACTATTTTTTTATTTGGATACAGATTGACTGTTTTTTAAAATACTGATAATGTCTTGTTGAGTGTGAAATGAATATTTCAGGCAAATCAGTTTATATAAAACTGAAAAGGCCTTTTGCCCTTGAAAACCAGAGTGATTTACAAAAGATTTGCCAGAAAATGTCTTTGGTCGTGATATTTGCAATGCTTTTACTTTTTTTTTTTTTTT
>PVIH01012179.1:0-19975 GCA_004025045.1 Sigmodon hispidus
TTTTTCAGTACTCATAAATACAAAAGGACAGGCTGTGGCATAGTTATGGGCCACAAAGAGATGGATTTAGTAAGATGTTGGATCATTCTGGAACATAATTTTTAAACAGGAGACAATGCCTCCCAGGATAGACATCAGTGCAAAGAAACTCAGGAGAATCAAGATAGTCCAGGTGGCCCTTTGTTCTTGAGATACTTTTATTCATCTTTTTTGTTAATAACAAGTGGCTGAGGAGAAAAGTAGAGCAATGATTCCTATGAGCACAGCCCAGGAACCATGCCAAGATAGCTCTGCTATCTCAGGGCAGCATGCAGATGCTCAGAAACTTATTCCAGTGACGATCTCACTTCTGCCTCATACTCCACAGACCATCTTCATGCTATCACTTGCCTACAGAGCCTTTCACCAAAACACAAAGAAATATATATATATATATATATATATATATGTATATATATATATATTTGTGAGCACCTCATGGGACTTTCTCTAAAATTGGCCAAATACTTAGTAATCAAGCAAATGTCAATAGATACAAAAAATGGGTATAACTCCTTGTATCATATTAGAAAACCATGGTCTAAAGTTAAGGGTCTGTGGATATTTGTTAGATATTTAATAAATCCTGAAATATCAGATGAAGCACGCAGTCAAATCTTAGGCAGACAACTCTGGAAATTCTTGATTCTTGAATACAAGGATACAGAGCTGAGAGTCCTATATTGAATAGATAAGGGGAGAGAGGACATCCTTGTCTAGTTCCTGACTTTAGTGGGATTGCTTTGACTTTTTCCCATTAAGTTTGATACTGGCTATTGGCTTCTTGTAAATCACCTTAATTATATTTAGGTATTCTCCCTGTATTCCTGATCTCTCCAGGGCTTTAATCATAAAGGAGTGTTGGATTTTGTCAAAGGCTTTTTCCACGTCTAAGGATATGATCATGAGGTTTTATTCCTTTAGTTTGTTTATATGATGGATAACATTTACAGTATTTCATATGTTAAACCAGTCCTGCATTTCTGGGTTGAAGCCTACTTGGTCATGGTAGATGATATGTTTTATACATTTTTGTATACAGTTTGCCAAAATTTTGTTGAGAATTTTCGCATCAATATTCATGAGGGTTAGGGTTAGGGTTAGGGTATAGTATTCTAGTTTGGCTGCCATGCTCTTTTAGCGTCTGTATAACTTCTGACCAAGCCCTTCTAGCTTTCATCATTTCCATTGAATAGTCAGGTGTCATACTGATGGGTCTGCCTTTTTATGTATGTTGGCCCTTTTCTTTTGCAGCTCTTAAAACTTTTATTCTGTATGTTTTGTGGCTTGATTATTATGTGGGGCACTGACTTTATTGGGGGACATATCTATTTGGTGTTCTGTAAGCTTCTTGTATCTTTATAGGCATTTCCTTCTTCAGGTTAGGGAAGTTTTCTTCTATGATTTTCTTGAAAACATTATCTGTACCTTTGAGCTGGTATTCTTCTCCTTCTTCTATTCCTGTTATTCTCGAGTTAGGTCTTTTCATGGTGTCCCAGATTTCCTGAACATTTTGAGTTTTGGCTTTCGTGCTTTTAGTATTTTCTTTGACTGATATATCTATTTGAGCTACTGTGTTTCCACTTCAGAGATTCTATCTTCCATCTCTTGAACTCTGTTTGTTATACCTGTATCTGTGGTTCCAGCTTTTTTCTTCAGGTTTTCTATTTCCATCTTTGCCTCATTTTTTGCCTTTTTTATTGGTTCTATTTCAGCTTTTAGTTCCTGGCATGTTTCTTTAATTTTTTGGTTTACTTTTTCTTGGTTTTCTTTCATGGATTTGTTCATCTCTTCAATTTTTTTTGTATTTTCTTCTATTTCTTTAGGCAATTTTTTCATATCTTCTTTGAGAGCTCCGATGATCATCATCAAGGAATTTTTGGTGTTACTTCCTTCTGTTTCTTCTTCATTGCTCAGTTCAGATCTTGTGGTTGTAGAATTACCTGTTTTTTCTGGAGTTACCTTATTGTTCTTTAAATTATTATGTAAATTTTTGCACCATCATCTGCCAATGGCTTCAGTGGTTCACAATTAGGTGGCTCCTGGTCAGTTGTGGTACTTGGGCTTTTGTGGCTCCTTTCACCTCTGAACGAAAGGTCTGCTCAATCTCTACCTCTGTTCTGGGCAGGGGACTGAATTTCATGTCTTCAATCCTTGTCTGTTTGAAAAGTTGGAGGTGTGGTAGCCATGAAAATTCCCTCAGCAGCAGCTAGGGGGAACATGGCAGTCAGAGTTTATCTCAGTCTGCTACAGGGTACGTGGGGACACATTCTACAGACAGCACCTGGTCCCAGAAACTCTGGATTTTTATACCCAAACCAGTGGGTGCAACAGACCTCTCATTCTCAAAGACACTATGGTTCAAAGCACAGAGAAGTGTAAACACCTCCTTAATTCTCAAAACTTCTAGTAATCACACCTTACAGCAAAACATCAAATATGTAGATAGAATTTTCAAAGGACATCTTTGTATGAACTTCATCATAATCAAAGACACACTGTCTTCATGCAGCTGTCAGGGCATTCTCTCCAGACTCCATAAGTTCAGGGGATAAAGGATGCACTCAAAACAAAAATCCAAGTTCAGATATCCATCAGCCACATAACACCAGACAATGGGCACCAGGCATCTTCCATCCTAGAGTACTTATGGGTAGAAGGGAGGGGAATACCCACAATCTCCATTGCAGCTAGCCTGGCCATGAAGATGATGAGACCTAACATTAAACCAAGTGAAAAGTCTGGACCAGCATATCAGGTATAACCCTGACCTATACATACCATGAAACATAAGTGCCTAAATTCATACACATACACACACACACACAAACAAACATACACATACACACACACTGAAGTTAAAAAGTTACAAGAATCTAAATACACAAGAATGTAATTGTTCAATAATAAAACCTTTTGTCAAACCTGTCCCAAACATTCATTTGAAGATTTTTCTCTGCTGGTCTGAATCTTATTCACAGTCTCTCCTGGGAAAGCAAAGCCCTATCTGGAGATCCAGCCAAAATCATGTGCTACTCAGCTCTGGCACTCAACTGCATGGGCAACTCAGGGTATCAATATCTGGATGAACTTTCCTGTAAATGCACAACTCCAAATACAAAGAGCAGATCAGACATAAAAATCTTTGGTATTAGCTAATACCATATATCCATGGGCTTGAAATTCAGTTTTACATTAGACATAACATCAAATATCAAATCCTGTCACAGATGTATTTCACCTAGGTGACAATTCTGTGTGTCACTCAATGTATTAAAAGACCAATTCACAGAAATGTGGCCATTTAAAATCATTCCAAATCTGGAAAAGTCACTGTTTATACTTGTATTGCACTAGTTTTTAGGATTTTTACTGAAGGAAGTAACTCAAACATTGGATGATGTGATAGAAGGAGGCAAACTGGCTTAAGATTAGGTTACATGTACTTTCTCCATGTTTAATGAGTCATGTTGTCAGAAAACAGGTTATATGGCAGCAAATTTAAATGATATTAAACTACTACAAGTACTAAAACATCAAGAGCAATGATAGCGGCAGAGGAATAGAGAGAACACAAAGCCCACTGGCTTCAGCCTAGTTAGCATTGGCCAGAAAACTCATGCCACATCTGTCCTGCAAAGGGTATTGAGAAATGTAGTTATTATCCTCAGCCTAAAGTCAGAGAACAGTTCTATGAACACAGTAGCTATTATTTCCTACTATAGCTTTGTCTTCAGTGATAATAGCCATACATACTCAGAGAAGCTTTACAGTGCCTACTATAGACCTATACACCAGGCACCCAGATTCCTGCAGAATATCCTCTGATCAGGATACAAAAAGTCAACCTCCTCACACAAATTCATTAGGGCTCTTACAATGAAGTCACTGCATTTCATTATTCATCCCCCAAAGCCTTACACTTCTGATTAGATCTGCTGGGTTCAAAACACAAAAGCAGTGCTAGCATTAGAAAGTATGAATTATAGAAATACTTGACTCTCATTTTTATACATAATATAAAAGTGCAGAAATTTATTAAAGATTATTCACCATACATTTTTAATCATCTAGGAAATTAGGAATTGGGGTTTGCAGCATAAACCTAAAGTGATGTATAGGATACAATCTGACAGGTATTTGAGTAACCAGAACAACTACTTTTTTGCTCACAGCATACTGCTACTATTAAACTTCAAGCACTACCAAGAAAGATATAAATGAGTTTGTTTGTTTCTTCTTTGTTTTCATACATTTGTAAACATTACATCTATTTTATAAAATAACCTAAGTATCAATGTGTTTATAGTTAGAACTAAATGAATATATTTATAATAATTCATAAAAGTGATACATTTAATAATGAAAAATGCAATGAATATTTTAAGTTAATATACAATTCATCTTGGAGTAATATTGTGTTCATTTCTTTTCAGTATTTGAAGTTAACACATACTTTAAAGTGGGCTTTGATTTATCTTAACTATGCTCTGCATTAAGGTGCCTTTTTTAGCCTAGATTAATGGTGTATATTTTTAATAAAACAACAGGTTCCCCTTCATGATTACATCATTTTAAAAAAATGATTTTTGTTTTATAAATAAAGGTAATTTATTGGCAGAAAATATACAAGTAATTTTTCAATTGTTAATCATTGGGGATTACATCCAACTTTATATTTATTAAAATAGTTTGTGTAAAACCTTTCAATTATTTTTTTCTTCTTGACACAGGAGCTAGTGTTAATGCCCAAAGACAACAAATGGTTGACTCCTTTGCATGCAGTGGTTACTTCTTGTAGTGAGGTATGACCTTTCTCTTAGTCATTCATGGTATATAAAAAAGTAATAAGTAAGGCTGCATGGGTCCTTCAGAGACTGCCTTGTTAACAGAAGAAAAATCTGTTTAACTAGACTGGTCATATTACTTCAGAATTTGTGCAAACTAAGCTAACTCTTACATTTCTTCTTTTGTGAGTAGGACTCCTAGTGTCTGAAGTAAACAAGAGTAGAGACTCTATTTCTGTCTTTCTAGGAGCGTGTATTTTTCTTTTTTAAAAACTTACTCATTTTTATTTTTAATTGGTGTTTTCCTGTGTGTATGTCTGTGTGACTGTTTTGGATTCTCTTGAAATAGAATTACAGACAGTTGTGTGTTGCCTTGTGGATGCTGGTAATAAAACCCTTCTGGATACTCAAGAAGAGTAATCAGTACCCTTAACCACTAAGCCATCACTCCAGAGGGAAAAAGTGTTTTTCTAACACATAATTGTCCTTGGGTCTTTCCTTTACTGGTTCATATAACCTGTTCCAATGTTCTGCTGACCATAAAGTCACTAGTATATAATGAATAATTTAGAGGCTATATTTGAATATTGGAGTTAATTTCAGAAATATTACTTTTTAAGTACAATTTATGAATGTCCTGTGTGTGTGTTTGTGTGTGTGTGTATGTGTGTGTGTGTGTGTGTGTGTGTGTGTGAGAGAGAGAGAGAGAGAGAGAGAGAGGGAGAGAGAGAGAGAGAGAGAGAGACAGAGAGAAAGTATGTGTGTGCTTGTGTCTGTGTTCGAGATAGAGAGATAGTGTGTGTGTATGCCTGTGTGTGTGCAAGTACATTCAGGTTCACATGTGTTTGGACATACCTATACATGTATGTACGCATGCTTGCATTTGTGTACACATGAATGTGGAGGCCCACAGTTGACCCCAGATGTTTGCTTGGTCACTACTCACATTTTTCATTTAAATAGAGTCTCCTGATGAACTCAGGGCTCAGCAACTTCAGCTGGGCTAGCTAGCCTGCCTTGGGTATTTCATATTTCCTCATCCAAAGTGCTGGGGTTATAGATAGCTACAAAAAGCTTTAAGGATCCAAATATGGGTCCACATATACTTGTACTTTATCAGTCACTGAGCTTTTTCTGTTTAAGAACTATTATTATAGTGAGTGTGAGGTTTGTTCCATGGATAACACTCTTTTCCATTTGTACATTAAGATCACTATCATTTTTAGAAACTATTCTTAATGAATTGACTATTTTCTAGACCTTACAACACCTTCATAAGAACAGATATTTGAAGGCAGCTGTTCAGTGAGACTGAGAACCCGGACTTTACTTTTTCATTTTACTGCTTTACTAAACTACATGTGATCCTTAACTTGCCCTTTTAGGTGTCTTTTTATTCAGTATTCCATATCCCCAGAGGCACCTACAGTTATAATCATATACTTTCATTTCTCTGTTGTAGAAGTTTGTAAAACATGAATCAAAAGTTTTGCACTATTTTTTTGATTTCTGCAACATCACCTTTTTAAGAAGTGTTGATGCTGCTGATCTCAATGATGAGTTCTCTTTTTCTGCTCAGTAATTTTGTAACATTTGCCTTTTCAATTTCTGTGTGATAGACATGTACACATATAATTTTCTGACTGTCCAAAAAAACTGATAAAAGCATTTGATTTTGTTGGGATTGTTTTGTCTGTTTGTTAAACTTGACACAGATTGTCATATGAAAAGATATTTTTCTCTTTTTTATTTTGAGAATGTCTCTTTCTCTGTAATGTAGACTGACAACACACCCCTGATCGATCCTCCTGTCTCATCCTTTTAAATACCAAGATTTTACATGTGTATCACTTTAACCACCTTGGTCTGCTATGTTTTGGGGATGGGAATAGAGTCACAGTATTAGTCATTATGTAAAATGACATATGTCATTATGTAAAATGAGCTGTCTCTATGTCAAGCAGCACCTAATTTGTTTTCAAAACTTAACACTTACTAAATTGATCTGAAAAATTCAATTGGAGTTCTGAGTACCTGCTTTGTACAATCATCATGAAATTTTCTCACCTGTTTTGCAACCTAAATCCTTTCAGAGCTAAAAGCATTCTTCCATGCTTTTTTCATGTTACACCTACTGTGAGCAGACAACTGTATTAATTTCTTCTTATTACTGTGACAAAGCACAATAACCAAGCAGAATATAGAATAATGGGTTTGGCTGTGGTGTTTGGATTATAGTTTTACATGGATACATAGATTTCTATCCCCATCATGGCTTCAGGCAGATAGGCATGGTGCTGCAGCTTCAGCTGAGAGCACAAATAAAAATCAGAGAGCTCAAGAGAAATGTCCCCATTCTTTTGAACACTGAAATGAAATGTCCAGTTGGCAATAGTATCCACATTCAAATACCTGTGAGTCCAAATGGCTGGGAAGTCACTCTGTAGCCATAGTTGGGCACACAAGGGTTTTGGTGTGATAGGAGCTTATGTGGCTACTGTGATCATACATTACACCTGACCAAAGAAATTGCTTCTCAGAGGAAGATTTGGAAATCATTTATTTTATTAATAAGGACACAATCATTTTAAACAATAGGTACATAAAAGAAAGGTCAATGTAAACACTGCCTTAAAAATACCATAACAACAATATCAACAAAAGAAACAACAATAAAATTAGCTAAACCTGAAACCCATAACAAAGAAAAAAAACAAAGCAAACAAAATCAACTGAAAAACATACTGGAGATCGCTCATCTGAATTTCAGCTGATATTTGCCTCAAGGGTGAGTTCACAGCTCTAAGATGGGTATATATTGCTCTGAGGAGGCCTTGATCTTAGGTTGGATAACCTCACAGGTCCAAGGTTTCTTTGGCTTCTTTGGCTTCCTCACTTCTCTCAAGAGCAGTTGTGTAGAAGAAAAGACAATCACAGATACAAGCAGCCTGGCTGGAACACAACCTAGACACAAACAGGGACTATTCACACACAAAAAAACAACGTCAAGAATTCCTTCATTATCAATACTTCAGTAACTCTGGTTGGGATGCAATAGAGGCTCAAGTACCTTGACATTTAGTGCTCCTGCTGCAGTATTTCTGTCTTCAGGAGGCTCTCATCATGGTCTGTGGAAAGTTCCAACTCAGATTGCAGACTTTCTGACCTATGGAAGAAAAGCATCCAGGTAACATGTCTACAGGGAACCACCTAGGTCACCTGTTGTGTCAAACCTGCTCTATTCACCTGTCAATCCAGCATGACCTTTCAGGCGAGAACAATCCTCATGAACGAAGAGTCAGTGTGCCTCTGAACCTGGATTGTTCTCAGGTTTTAAAATCTGCTAGAAGATGAACTGAGACCTACACTGTGCTCTGTAGGAAAAAAACACTTCATTTCTCCAATGGTTAACACATATTATTTTGAAAAGTAACATCACAGTGTATCAGTGTCTGAGTAACAGTGAAGGACAGATATGCATGTGCTTCATCACATACCAAGTGAACGTAAAAAATCTGAGAAAGTGAGGGTAGATTATCTAGTGGAGAATACAGAACTCCATAGTGAAGGTTCTGATCATGTCTATAGCACATACACTTACCTAGAATCAGCTCTCCATCCAGTAAATTGCATAATCAGAAATACTGTTTCACAGAAAACCAATGCACACTGCAGTGAGCTTGTAATCAATAGGACTGTGCTACATACAAATGTGCCCAAAGTTAGGAACCTACCTCTAAAGGTGATATTCAGGAAGGAAAGTAATTTGTAAGGAGCACACACTGTCCCTCACAACTAACCCTCTTTCTGCTACGTTTAAAATTACAGTAGGGAGATGTATGGAGAGACCAGGGGGACAAGGTGTTTAGATGATTCCAGAGAGCTCAGAAGGGAATAAGGAGTACACCATCCCCAGAAACACTAAGGTCCAAATATAGACTGTCCTGCAGATATTTTGTTTGACTAGCATGGCCCATGCTCAGAGCCATGTAGAAGGTAAGGATCCCAAAAGAATAGAGATGCTGGAACTGGTGACCTATATTGTTCTACCTCCTCCTCCTAGCTTGGTCTCATACCTTATTTCAGAAATATTGAAATGATGTTGTAACCTTTCTTCCATGTGCCTTTGCTGTGTTACCAGCTTATGCTGCTTCAGTAGGTCCTTCACTCTTTCATCCATGCCTTCTTGCTCCTGTTCATCAGAATATTGTGTTCTCAGTGTATGGTTGAACACTTATATGCACACACATACTTACATGACCACATAGAAACACAGGTACACATATGCACACATACAGACACACCTTAAAGCAATGACATGTTTTGTTTCCCAGTTAATGCTAATTTCAGGAGCAGTTATCAAGGAAACTATTTATAACAAGTTTAACCTTTGTTGGATGAGAGAGAGCACAGTGGGTATGATAGCTCAGTCATTGAAGTACCTATTATATAAACCTCTTGCAAGACGAGTATATACCAGGTGTCCTGGCTCATTAGTCAGTCCTGCTTAGGCAGTTCCTCAAGCTGTATAGTGTTGAAATATTCCCCTGCTAGGAATAACTACATTATTATGGACCACTCACTGGTTTTTTTCATTTCTTAGCAGTTGGCCCCAAAGTGAGCTACTTTCTCCAATAGGAGCTTTCTGTACCACCGACTGTCTCACTTCAGAGCCAAAGCAATGGGCTCAGGACACCAGATTACCCCAACAACCAGGATTTAATAAAAGTCAAGTCCTCTCTTTAAGGTGGTTATGGCAGGGATCTGTTTCTGTAGCAAATTGCTGAGTAATTAAGAGCTTAATTTTGGGATTATTTCACTCAATACAATAGTCCCCATAAGGGCTTATCCACTTTGTACCTTTTCACTCTTCTAATGATGGACATCTGGATAGTTTCAAATTAGAAGCAATTTTTCTAAATGCTGCTAAAACAGTGATGTCCCTAAGCTTCTCTGTGGAAACTTAATTCATATTCTAAAATCACTGTTTGCCCCAGGAATTTCAGCACAGATTTTTGAAAACTGTGTTTGTGTGTGCCTTCTCCCTGCACTATACTATTTTACTGCTCTTCTTTCAATCTTCCAGGAGACTGACTTACACTCAGATTAAATAACTTTGAAGTTAAGCAGTTAATTAGTGCTAAAAAAACATTGCACATATTGAATGCTTTAGAGTATCATGACCATAAATGGAGTGCACTCACTGATACACACCACAGCATGGCTGTGAGACTTCTGCAGGACTTAGATGCAGCAAGAAGCACACTGTCAGCCAGTATTTCAAGGAAGGAAATACAGGCCAAACCCCAAAGACAACAATAACTGAGCCAACTTTAGGCAAATGTGGAAAGAAAGTTGTAGCAGGCAATGTTGATGAGGACAAAACAAGGTAATAAAAAAACAGTGAACCAATGGACCACTGAGTGTGCAGTCACCATTCAGCCAAGCAAAGGAGGGACATATTGCTGGGACATAAGGCAATCCTGCTTCGTAGATACCTATATTTGCCACAGTGCCAACTTTTTAATCTTCATGTTCGCATTTGTGTGTTTGTTAGTTTTTTTTTAAAGAAAATTTCTTGGAGATAAGTATTTTAGCATTACAGATACCTAAAATCCTTTTAGTTATAACAGATTTTCTGTCCTCTGTTTTATGGAGTTATGTCTACATGCAGAAAGATGGGCAGCTACATAATATATTTGAATGATTCAAAATGAATGGACAAAATACTTTCACAATACAGATGATCTCCATCTTTAAAGATGTTTCATGAGTAAGTGAACATACAAATATGCAGAAATCTACTCACATAGAGATTGTATATGCATAAACACACAAACACACACTTGCAGATATAAACATCCTTACTCACACACACTCACAAAGATGTTCTCCTGCACATACAGTAAACATGGGCACACAAGCACACTCACACATGTAAAAATATACACCTACAAAGTATAATACTGTACAAGAAATAGCCAGCATTCCCACACACAGACATACATACACATACACATTTAGGAACACAACATTGCAAGCAATAATCAGCACACAAGAAGAGAAAAAAAAGAGAGAGAGATACGTTCAAACAAACATATATCACAAAGACAAATGCAAAAAAAATGCCCTTAAGTGTGCATGCAGGCACATGCCTACACTCACATACACACACACACACACACACACACACACACACACACACAGAAAAAGACAGAGAGAGAGACAGAGAGAGAGAGAAAGAGAAACTTCTGAACCAAGAATGGCCAAGGAGAAGGGAAGACTGCTGCCTTTCCGAACCTCTTCTGCTTCAGAAGGAAGTAGTCAATTCTTTTTGTTGTCTACAAGGATCTTAGACTCAGTCATACTCTGGTACCCTAGCCTGCACTTCCTTTTACTTCTGTGAACTTTACCCTGAGACTCACTGATCCCATAGGTTCCAGCTTAACTCATAATAGTGTCTTCACTAAACCTACCCTGGCTCTTCCACAGAAAACCTTGATAGTCAAAGAGTAATAAAGCTAACCCTGGTCATGTTCCAGGAAGTTTTCATTAGATAACAGTATATAATATGAATTTAGCTGCAATGTCAATCAGAAGGAGGCAGGTAGTGTCATCTGTGCTTTTCAGGAATGTAGTGCTCTGCATATCTATGAGAGGTAATATATTATATGACACACCTATGCACATGATAAATTCAGCAACACAAAATCAGCAAGGAGCAATTCTAAGGAATTTTCTGTTGTGAAGTCAATCAAACCAACCAGATACATTTGTGCTGTGTACTCTGTGCAGTGAAAAGAAAGACCAACTTTTCTTTTTTTAAAGAGCTGTATTCTTTGATCTTGTTATTAGAAATACATTAATACCAAAAGAATAAAAGTGTGTAAACAAAGGGGAAAACCTGCTATGTCATTTACTTTCTGAAAAACTTAAAACTTGTAACAATTAAATGAGACAAAATAAGACAAATGGTCCACTTGGAGGCCTGGAAATACAAAGACAGTTGGCCAGCCAGATTACCCAAAGAAGAAATTTAGGTTCAACAAAATATGTGGGTTCAAGAGAATAAGAGAGTGAGCAGCAGAGGACAAAACCAGATTTCATTTTGTAGCCTGCAAGCATGATCACCAATGTACAAATCTAATACATGCATGAAAACAGCACACACAGTATACAGGAATCATGTTAAACAGAAAAGATAGGAGTCATCATGATCAATAAAAAGTTAAATTTAGACCATGCATATCAGGTATTTTCAACTGATACCCACAACACTTCTACTCATCTCTTAATGTCTAAAAATGCCTAGGAGAACATGTTACTTGTTCATGCTACATTGAGGTAATAAAGAAAATGCTCTCATGACTCTTCAAATCTGTTATCTCAACCTTCAGCCTGTCAAAGTCTTCTGACACCTATGATCATCCAGTCAGCTCCAGCTTGGAACCTCAAGTATGATAGTGCTGTACAGAACAACAAGCAGAAGAATAGGGCTGACAGGGTGAACTCAGGCTTCTGTATGTGAACCAAGAGTTTAGCAAAGGGAAGAGAACACACTGCAATACAGGAGGAAAAGAGAAGATCACATGCCCCACCCCCACAAGAAGACAACCTGGCATTGACACTGGACTCTAATTCACTCAAACTATTTTCTACTGTGATCTCACATGAACACAGCAAAGGAAATAAGTCACAGGTCAAAGACCTCATCAATGAAAGATCTCTAGCATTTTCCAAGTGTCCCATTGCATAGCAATCCTACAGTCATAATGACATGACAGTGTGTGACATGTGACTGACACATCTCCATCACTGGAGTGCAGCTTTTACCAGAGCATGAGGTTTTACTTGCCAATCATTGAGGTTTTTGCAAGAAGGTGCTCTCCAGAGAGAATTGTGAGTGATTACAAAAATAAACAATTAAATAGTATGTACGTGAGAGTCTGGATGGATATGTGCCCGTGTATGTTTATAGTAGCTTTTCACCTACTGGATGCTGCTCAGCACATATCATCTCACAGACTTCCTTAATGAGCTTCTTCACCTCCTCACAGGACTCTTGCAGTGCAATCTTCTCATTCTGAAGTTTTCTCTTCTCACGTCTCAATACATACACATTGTTTTTAAGTTCAGTCAAATTCTGTAGATCCTGGCTGCTAAAATAACAAATCCTCATTTAAAAATGATGTTTCCCATGCTGACTCACTTTGACATCCCTACTGCCTAATACCACCACACCTGAAAATTCCAAGACCCTGAGACAGTCCAAGACTAGAGTTCAGAGTAGCCTAGCCTGTGTTACTCAGAGAAAGGAAAATCTAGAGTATTCACACACCATAAGGTTTCAAACAACCATTGAAACACTGGCACAAAAGACAATCCTGTGTCCCTGAAAACACGATTAAACCCCTATCTATACTACATCATTCATGGCACTGGAATAGCATCAGTAAGTAGAAAGAGAAAGTACCCTATGAAGGATGGCACAGGTCTCAAAAATAGTAAAATCTGTCCATGAGTTCCATAAAAAACAGTTCTGTGAAGCCCCACCAGAGCCCCAGATGAACTTGTCTGCCTGACTCTCCTTTACAATAAAACTATTCTTTCATTTAGGCTTTTCAAAGGCTAGAAGCACATTGCTTGGAGAGACTCAGAGTCTATTAACACTTAGCAAGACTGAGCTCAAAAAACAAACCCAAAGGTCACAAGCAGGATGCTTCCTAAGGGACAGACAGGCTAAAACCAAAGCTTTCAATATGGGTCTAATATAAACAGGGCAGAATGAGTCTATCCTGAACTTAATCACTCACTTACCTGTAGCAAAACATCTCCTCAGTCAGCTGCTTATACTCCTTCAAGGCACCACTTATCTCCATGGTGAATTTCTGCAGGTTTGTGAACACCAGCTTATGCTTCCTATTTATTCTCTGAAGAGATTTCAGCCTGTGTAGGCTATGGCCACAGGAGGAAAAAAACAATGAACACAGAATTTAAAAAAAAAATGAAATCAGACTGTACTTTCACTGTCCCAGCCAGTGGACGACACAGCCTGACACATATATACTGGGAGCTCCTGGTGCTTATTAAGCTTTCTATCTTCCCTAGGCCACAGGAGGCATGGAATCCACAGGGAGTTATGAAGCCCTGTATACGCATCCTCAGTGTGTTTGGACATATCGATGACCTCACTAAGTGCTTTCCAAGAGTCTGTGTCCCATATCTGCATCTGAAAACTGACTATGACACTTCTGTATTTGGAACTAGGAATCTCATTCCTATGTACTTGTTACTACACAGTGGACCAGAGTACACAACTTGTGTTTTCAGGGAAGAGTTCCAAAGTCAGGCTATGCCCTCCATGAAAAATATAAGAATGGAAAATCCTCAGAACTTTCACAAACCCTAGATAGCCATGAGTATACACACATCTACATGTACTCTACTTCCCTCAAACACACACACACACACACACACACATACACACATGGCACATATAATTGGTATGCTCAGACTATAAAGCAGATCAGAGCAGAGAAATGATGAGCTACAAGTCTTCCAGCAACTATATGGGAAGGATGAATGGAACCAGGGAACTCTAGAAATTTCTGTTACACAATCATTTACTGGTCAAGTACAAATATTCACCATAAACTCACAGGAACTTGCATGTTTCAAAGTCAACTCAAGTCAGGACTTCTTCAAATAAATTCTAAGATCTTATACACTATTGTCCCTGTTCCCAGAATGTGATTCAAGCCACAGGCTCTACTTTCCATTTGCCAGATATAGAATACCACCCTGTGATACCATCTCACACCTACCCAGATTCCAAATTTTATTCTACAATTTACTCAGAAACATAAGTTTAGAAATAGGACATCCCCTGACACTGTTGCCCAATGGATAGCACATTGGATTTCTAGACAATAGGAAACCATAGGGGTCAGCCTCCTATTATTTAGGAAAACTTGGCTTGACAATGTGAGGTGAAAAGGATCAGCAGAGAACTGCACATGACTACCTGTTGTTCATATCCAAGTTGGTATAACTGGCCACAATGTTGTACAGCTCAGTTCTCTTATTTGTTATGCTCTGGAGGTCAATTTTTAGTTTCTCCATATTTGTCATCTGCTGCTCCTGCTCAGGGTAGATGGAGACTTGGGATTTGGTCTCCTCAGCAGTCCCTGTGGTAGATAAAATTGAACTTGTATATTTGAATGACATTTGGTCAGTAGAGACCATGCTGAATCCCAAGAAGGAAGGGGAAATGCTGACCACCAAGTAAGGGCCCCAAAGTGCAGAGCAGCTATCTTTAGACTCATGTCCATGAGCTATGTGTCTGTTTCTAACCACCATGTCTCGACATATGCCTCAGTGTCTAATGCAGGCTCCTAGCTCTGGAACACATATGCTAGCCTAGCGTGTGGATTTAGAAGACAATGTCAAAAATATGCACACAAATTTCATGCAATAAATATAAATCCTGTTGTCCCTAAGGCTTTGTACCACCAAGTTCTCATCACTTGTGTCTGGAACTAAATCATCTGAATATTCAAGTTATTAATGCATGTAAATGGGTGTTTCCCTCTCATTAGTAGCAAGTTCTCTTGGAAACTAAAGAGATCCACTAGGATAATGGGCAGCAAAACAAGACCTTGAGAGGGAAATCATGTTAGACATTCTTATGCTTCTGCTGGACTCTCTTTCCACTCAGAATGACATTGAAGATCTTACAGAAAAGTAGGTACAGGGGTAATATTTAATGGGTCTCCCAAACTAGTCACTTAAAAACATGTAGTCTAGGCCTGGTTTTAGCAAACCCAGAGAAGCAGGATAAACCTATTGCTTCACAGAAGCTTCCAGATAAGGAGTCCCATGACAGGAAGGCCAAGATCAAGCTGTATCTCCTCCTGAAAGCACTCTATCCCATGCTCAGGATTCCCTGTGCTTTCCCCAGATCCCTTTCTTTTTAAATATTTTACCCTGAGACAGCTTTCTTCTACCTTTCTCTGTTCTTCCCACATTCATCCTTCTCTCACCCAAGCACCCTGCCCAGTCTTTACAAAATTTCTATGGGTCTGGATTGAATATTTCATAGTCACTTGGTATTTCCACAATCGTGACATCAGATAATAACACATGCTCCCTAGAATATATTAGATTGTACAGAAATGGAACTGTTAGGTTCACCAGCAGTAGCCAGCTCCTACCTATTTGGTAGATGTTCTGTGATTCACTTGAAGCCATACTTTTTTTTCTATGAGCCTTTCTAGAAAAACAAGGGAAGACTCGCAGCACCTTCTTGCTTAGATAATGCTGAGCGGAAGGGCTTGTTCAAACCTCACTGTATATATTTAACTGCCTGACTCTCCTAGCCATCCTTACCCTATCTGAAGAATCTATAAAGGGATGAAGTGAGAAGAAGCTTTCAGATAACTAGGAAGAGGAGAGGAGACGGAGAAGTGTTGGATATGTTAACATACTTTAATTTTTTAAAAAAGCAAGAGATCTCTCTCTGCTTTATTAGAATTTATACACTACTCTAGGTATGAAAAGTTGAAGATTCAGTTCTCAACATTCTATATTATGGATTATTTTTTTTGAGATTTCTAATTAATAACATGAGACAAAAAGGTTTCTACGAAATTAGATTAGAATGATAGCAAAGTTTAGTCCCTTAAAGGAAAAAGGTACATCATGGTGGAACCATATGTCTGGTATAATGTGTTGGTGGAGTGAGAGATAGTGGATATTCTCTTAAAACAAATATATAAGGCATATATTTAATCAAAATTTCCTCCAAACTTCAGAAATATAGATTCCTGGTTTCATCAGTTAGCAAATTTATGATGAACTAGCATCAGGTCAGGCTAAAAACACTAAAAACTTGAGCTCCACAGCTGAACCCTCAGACACAAGAGAAAATACTCCCATGAAATGTGATGATCTATTCCCACACTTGTGTTAGAGGAATGACGAATGGCTAGTGAGAGGCCACACAGATATGTAAAGTCATTTTCAAAAATTCAGATTAGTCATAGTTATGGAGAAAATTTTAAGTGTGGCACTGCTATGGTGTACTAAAGTGTGCATTGTCAGTAAAAAAGCAAAATGTCTTGATCTGGATATCCCTATGACAATGACCATGTTCTCAGAAAAAGGGACACAGCCACTTAAATAACAATATGAAGTAGAGCATGTGAACATCAGGGAAAAAGCACAAAATGAGAGATAATTGAGCTCCTTTGACCTAGACAATTCTCACAGCTCTACTTTAGACTTTTGAATTTGATTACAGCCCTGAAATTAAGAGGTTTCACTATGTTACATCTGAACATAAATCCTTCAGAAGTCTTGAACATGGCTTCAGATGTGTTCTTGATAGATCCAGAGAACAAATGAGTGAGTGGGGTAAATTGTTCATTAAGATGCAACAAAACGCTGAAGAGTCCCAGCACACTCTGGAGGAGGGGTGGATAATCACTCCCGGTAACCATACCCACAGCTCCGGCTGAGGGAATTTGCACAGCTACCCACCACCACCTGGAACTGAGCATGCCAACAACTGCAGGGGTCTCTGAAGGACAGACTCAGACACCACCCTGATGTGAGGAGGGGTCACCAGGCCCAAGAGACTATATCCCAGCCTGGGTGGGAGAGTTAAGCTCCCATAGCTTCCATTTCTGCTCCCGGACCAGTGCTGTCTGCAGAGTCCCAGCACACTCTGGAGCAGGGACGGATAATCGCTGCTGGTCACCATACCCACAGATCCTGCTGAGGGAGTTTGCATGGCTACCCACCGTCACCTCCAACTGAGTGTGTCAACAACAGCAGGGGTCTCTGAACGACAGACTCAGACACTGACCAGAGAGGTGACAAGAGGCACACAAACCTGAGTGCCACAACTGACCAGGAGCCATCCAATCGTGAACCACTGAAGCCATGGGCAATCGTCAGTGCAAAAAATTACATAATAATACAAAGGACAAAATGGTAACTCCAGAAGAGAGTGGTGATCTTACAAATACAAGACCTGAACTGAGCAATGAAAAGGAAACAGAAGAAAGCAACACCAAAAATTCCTTTTGGATGATCATCGAAGCTCTAAAAGAAGATATGAAAAAAAGCCTTAAAGAAATAGAAGAAAATACAAACAAAAAATTGGAAGAGATGAACAAATCTATGAAAGAAACATGCCATGAAATAAAAGCTGAAATAGAAGCAATAAAAAAGGCACAAAATGAGGCAAAGATGGAAATAGAAAACCTGAAAAAAAAAGGTGGAACCACAGATACAAGCATAACAAACAGAGTTGAAGAGATGGAAGATAGAATCTCTGAAGTGGAAGACTCAGTAGCTCAATTAGATATATCAGTCAAAGAAAATAGTAAAACTAAAAAAGCCATAACTCAAAATGTTCAGGAAATCTGGGACACCATGAAAAGACCTAATTTGAGAATAATAGGAATAGAAGGAGAAGAATACCAGCTCAAAGGCACAGATAATGTTTTCAATAAAATCATAGAAGAAAACTTGCCTAACCTAAAGAAGGAAATGTCTATAAAGATACAAGAAGCTTACAGAACACCAAATAGGTATGATCCCAAAAAAAAGTCAGCGCGCCACATTATAATCAAGCCACAAAACATACAGAACAAAGAAAAAATTTTAAGAGCTGCAAAAGAAAAAGGCCAACTCACATATAAAAGCAGACCCATCAGAACAACACCTGACTATTCAATGGAAACGATGAAAGCTAGAAGGGCTTGGTCAGAAGTTAAACTGACGCTAAAACAGCATGGCTGCCAAACTAGAATACTATACCCTGCAAAATTGTCAATCACCATAGATGGAGTAAACAAGGTATTTCAGGACAAAGTCAGACTGAAAGAATATCTATCAACCAATCCAGCACTACAGAGAGTTTTAGAGGGAAAACTCCAACCTAATGACCCCAGATATACCCACAAAATCACAAACAATCAATAAGTCCATAGAAGAATACCCTAGAGTAAGAAAATACAAGTTGCCACCAAAAATGGCAGGAATTATGAATCAATGGTCACTAATTTCCCTTAATATCAATGATCTCAACTATCCTATAAAACGTCACACACTAACAAGATGGATACAACAACAGAAGCCATCCTTCTGTTGCCTACAAGACACACACTTCAACTGCAAAGACAGACACAGGCTTAGAATAAAGGGTTGGGAAAAGATTTTCCAGTCAAATGGTCCTAAGAAACAAGCGGAGGTTGCAATCCCAATATCTAACAAAGTAGACTTTAAGCTAAAAGCAATAAAAAGGGACCAAGATGGTAACTATTGGTCAAGAGGAGATTTCAATCTTAAATATTTATGCTCCTAATTTAGGGGCACCTACTATATAAAAGAAACACTGCTAAAGCTCGAATCCCTCATCAATCCTTATACCCTAATAGTGGGAGACTTCAATACCCCACTTTCAACCCAGGATCGATCAATAAGACAGAGCCTCAACAGAGAAATAAGGAGTCTAAATGAGGTTATGATGCAAATGGATTTCATAGATATCTACAGATCCTTCCACCCAAAGGCAAAGGAATATACATATTTCTCAGCTCCTCATGGAACTTTCTCCAAAATTGACCACATAATTGGTCATAAAGCAAATATCAACAGATACAAAAAAAATGGAAATACTCCCTTGTAACATATTGGACCACCAGGGCCTAAAGTTAGAATTCAACAACATCAAAACCCAAAGAAAGCCTACCAACTCATGGAAACTAAACATCAATCAGCTGAACCATCTCTGGGTCAAGGAAGAAATTAAGAAAGAAATTAAAGTCTTCCTAGAATTCAAAGAAAATGAATCTACAATGTATTCAAACTTCTGGGTCACAATGAAAGCAGTCTTAAGAGGAAAATTCATAGCACTAGTTGCATATATGAAAAACCGTGAGAAATCCCACACTAGAGACCTAACAGCACAGCTGAAAGCCTGAGAACAATTAGAAGCGGTCACCTAGAAGGAGTAGACAGCAGGAAATAATCAAACTTAGAGCTGAAATCAATACAATTGAAACAAAAAGAACAATACAAAAAAATCAATGAATCTAAGAGTTGGTTCTTTGAGAAAGGTAACAAGATAGATAAGCCCC
>PVIH01012179.1:20075-64985 GCA_004025045.1 Sigmodon hispidus
ACAGAGAATTATCAGGTCATATTTTGAAAATCTGTATTCCACAAAAATGGAAAACCTAGAAGAAATGGACAGCTTTCTGGACAGGTACCATCTACCAAAATTGAATGAAGATCAAATTAATTACCTAAACAGGCCTATAACCCTTAAGGAAATTGAAGCTGTCATTAAAAACCTCCCCAAAAATAAAAGCCCTGGTCCACATGGTTTCAGTGCCTAATTATATCAGACTTTCAAAGAAGAATTACTACTGTTGCTCCTCAAACTATTTCACACAGTAGAAACTGAAGGAATATTGCCAAATTCCTTTTATGAGGCCACAATCACCCTAATACCCAAGCCACTCAAAGACACACTAAAGAAGGAGAATTACAGACCAATTTTCCTCATGAATATTGATGCAAAAATTCTCAACAAAATTTTGGCAAACCATATTCAGGAATGCATAAAAGATATCATCCACCATGACCAAGTAGGCTTCATCCCAGAAATGCAGGGCTGGTTTAACATACGAAAAACTGTAAATGTTATCCATCATATTAACAAACTAAAGGAACAAAACCACATGATCATGTCCTTAGATGCAGAAAAAGCCTTTGACAAAATCCAACACTCCTTTATGATTAAAGCCCTGGAGAGATCAGGAATACAGGGAGAATACCTAAATATAATTAAGGTGATTTACAAGAAGCAGGTAGCCATTATCAACCTTAATGGAGAAAAACTCAAAGCAATCCCACTAAAGTCAGGAACTAGACAAGGATGTTCTCTTTCCCCTTATCTATCCAATATAGTTCTCAAACATTTAGCTAAAGCAATAAGGGAACGAAAAGAGATTAAGGGCATTCAAATTGGAAAAGAAAAAGTGAAGCTATCTCTATTTGCAGATGATAGGATTGTATACTTAAATGACACACAAAATTCTTCCAGGGAACTGCTACAACTGAAAAAAACCTTCAGCAATGTAGCAGGATACAAGAAAAACTCAAAGAAATCAGTAGCCCTTCTATACACTAAAGATAGAAGAGCTGAAAAAGAAATAAGGGAAACTTTACCCTTCATATTAGCTGCAAATAGTATTAAGTACCTTGGAGTAACTATAACCAAAGAAGTAACAGACCTATTTGACAAAATTTTAAATCATTGAAAAAAGAAATTGAAGAGGATATCAGAAAATGGAAAGCTCTCCCATGTTTTTGGATCGGTAGGACCAACATAGTAAAAATGGCAATTCTACCAAAGGCACTCTACAGATTCAATGCACTGCCTATCAAAATCCCAACACAATATTTTTTGGACCTTGAAAGAACAATACACAATTTCATTTGGAATAATAGGAAAGCCAGGATTGCCAAAACAATTTTACTCAACAAAGAACCTCAGGAGGTATCACCATCCCTGACTTCAAGCTATACTATAGAGCTACAGTAATAAAAACAGCCTGGTACTGGCATAAAAACAGACTGTGGACAATTGGATTAGAACTGAGGATCCAGACATTAACCCAAAAACCTATGAACACCTGATCTTTGACAAAGAGGCCCAAAACATTCAATGGAAAAAAGATAGTATATTTAACAAATGGTGTTGGCATAGCTGGATGGAAGTGTGTAGAAAAATGCAAATAGATCTGAGACTGTCACTCTGCACAAAACTCAAATCCAAGGGGATCAAAGACCTCAACTTAAACCCAACCTCTTTGAACTTGATAGAAAAGACAGTGAAAAATACACTTCTACAAATTGGAAAGGGCCACCTAAATATAACACCAGTGGCACAGGCACTAAGACCAACAATCAATAAATGTGCTCTCCTGAAGCTGGGAAGCTTCTGCAAAGCCAAGGACACAGTCAATAAGACAAAACGCCAGCCTACAGAATGGGAAAAGATTTTCACCAACCCAACAAGTGATAGAGGACTGATCTCTAAGGTATATAAAGAGCTCAAGAATTTAGAGCCCAATACCTTGAATAACCCTATCAAAAAATGGGTACAGATCTAAAAAGGGAATTCTCAGCATAGGAAGTACGAATGGCTGAAAGGCAACTGAAAAAGTGCTCTTCATCTTTAGCCATCAGAGAAATGCAAATCAAAGCAAATTTGAGATACCACCTAACACCTGTTAGATTGGCTAAGATAAAAGGCACAGATGACAGCCTATGTTGGAGAGGATGCGGAGCAAGGGGAGCACTCCTCCATTGTTGGTGGGAGTGTGAACTTGTTCAGCCACTTTGGAATGCAATACGGCGGTTTCTCAGAAAATGGAGTATCAATCTCCCCAAGGACCCAGCAATACCACTTCTGGATGTATACCCTAAAGAGGCACATTCACACTCCAAAGGTATTAGCACAACTATGTTGATAGCAGCATTATTTGTAATAGCAAGAACCTGGAAACAACCTAGAAGTCCCTCAACTGAAGAATAGATTAACAAACTGTGGTACATCTACACAATGGAATACTACTCAGCAGTAAGAAAAAATGATATCCTAAAATTCGCAGGCAAATGGATGGATTTGGAGAATATCCTCCTGAGTGAGTTATCACAATCTCAGTGAGATAAGCAGGGGATGTACTCACTCACTAGTGGTCTATAAACAAACAAACAAGAAAAAAAACCAAACATGCCCACGCGGCAAATCACAACCACTGAACAGCCTGGGATCAGAAGCACCCTGGACTGACCCTTCGAACCCCACTCCAACTATAGGAACACCTGACTCACTCTTGAGGGAGGGGGGACAAAACTGGATTTGGCCAGGAGTGGAGACTGATCCAAGCATTATTGGGTCAGTGGGACCATAGGACTGTCCGCTCTCTGCCCAGGGAGGGGATGGGGAGTTGCAGAGAAGAAAAAAGACAAGATGTAGTGGGAGGGGGAAGGGACCTTGAATAAGGATATACATGGATGGAAAAAAAATTCAGAGGGAAAGCTGAACACAAAGTAAATATATGTGCAGCAATCTTATTTGCATTACCATTGTTGATGAGTCATGCTTATGATTCTTATCCTCTTTATAGTTATTGTTAACTTTTCCTCATTTTAAATTTATTTTACTGTTTTTTGATAAATACAATATAAAGAAGGAAAAAAATGCAACAAAACTCTGACAAACATGTTAGACAAGGTTACCTATCTAAGGAACACACAATTCTACAAGTCAAAGGACAGCACCTGCCCTGCACACTACCTCATGTCAGTCAAACATGACACACAAAAGGATGCTCAGGAACTCACACCAGAAGAGACTATGCCCTAGCAGGTTCTGAGAGCCCAAACTTGAGTCTACTCCAGTGCATATGTCACTTTTTCACTTTCTCTTTAGGTAGATGTGTGTCTCAGAATTTACCTGATTTCCTTTGTCTCTTTCCACAAGGTGATCCAGGTACAGACTTCTATTTGGTTATAAATAAAGTCTCATTTTTATTCATGTATCCCCTTGTTCAAACTACCTTCACCCTTCCACTCCTCCCAGTCACCCTCTCTTTTCCCCATTTCCTTATCTCCTCCCCAGCAAGGGCAGGAGGTCCCAAAGTTCCAAGGTGGCTTAGTTCAGCATCCACATGAGGCAGATCTGCTTTCCTCACCTCAGTATCAAGACTGAGTCACATGTTCTTCTGGAGGGAATGGACAATAAGGTGCCAGGGGGTCAGATTTCTATGGCTTATTCACAGATCAGAGAATGAGCCTTGATTACAGAGCATTCAACTATGAGCTTCTAGAGTCTGGCAGATTATTGCAACAGTCACAAGACTTCAGGTAGTATAGGGATGCACAAATAACTTGCCTAATGCTTCAGATGCTCATGTTAATGGAAAAACTATCCAAGGACAGAATGTAGTCGCCAGATTCACAAAGCCATTCTCACTGACTTCCCATTACACTCAGTGCTGGCAGGACTGGCCAAGTTCTGGTGAGATCCTCTCCCTCTAAAAGTCTGGGGTGGATTTAGAGATTTTTGCATCACTCAAATCTGGAAAGTGAAAAATCTTAGCGGTCATGGAAAGAGAATAGCTCTGGTTGCCCCAGTTCTGCTATTGGCCGTGATGTAAAGACAATCACATGCATTGCCAAGGCACTCTCCTTATCCTATTCTAACTGGCACACAAACTAAAACTATTATTTAAGGAAAAATGTATTGATAGTACTGAAATCTCATTAATTCACTATAACTCCTTCCCCACCCAGACTGAAAGCAGAGGGGCCTCAGTACAAAGACCTTGGTAATTCCTGGTTCTACCAAACTAACCACCAAAAATCCTGGATCAGAGTCAGCTCTTTAGGAACAAACAGAAGCAAGATGGACCTATTACATCCCAGAATCTCCCAATTCCTGAGCCCTAGCCTTGGAAGGCTCTAAGCCCGAATATGGAGAATGCTCCACAGTCTCTCCCCTGAACTCACAGCATCTTCCCCAAGAGCACTTATTTGTCCATGTTTTCCAGTAAGACTGAAGACTAGCTTCCTTCTTCCTCACTTCACTTTCTCTATGCTGTTCATTTCCTCTCCGGAGTATGGTTCTCAGTTGAGACAACATGTTCAGCAGTGAACCTTATAGGAACTGAATAAAGGTCCTAGGGGCACTTGTTGTTGCTAAAACACTAGTGACATCAGAAAGATTCCAAGATCTCTGCTCTCCAGGAGACAATAGAATTTCCAGAGAAGAAAATGATGATGTCATGGGGGAACACTCTTTGCTTCCTGGCTCATAAGTCTTCCTTGAACTGTCCAGAATATGAGGTCTCTTTCCAAGAAGTCTCTCTTGTGATTCATGGGCAGCCATTCAATACCCCATCCCCTCAAAGCCAGAGATTTCTGTCTGCTTCATGAGAATATTTTCACTAATTTACCCATTTACAATGTAGCTGAAATCTCACCTTATAAGCAGTCATCAAGCATGGTCCTTCCTCTACTTAAAATGCATACCCAAATATAGAGGAAATGAAGCACATCAAGAAATGGGTCAGGATGATATGGAAAATGAGGGTTGAGTTTTCTGAAATGAATAAGCAACTGGAAATGCTAAGAAAAGGGATGGTGGCCATTGGGAATTTTTAAGTGAGTAAAAACTATTAGGAGACCCACACTGCTCTAGAACATTCTCTCTACATGCCTGGGGCATTAGTCAGGGCTATCTAGACTAAGAGAAGGATGTTAAAATGAATCAATTTCTTCATATATTAAAAGGGAATTTTTTAGAATGGTGTATACCATTGCTATAGCTAATCTAACAAACACTGGCAATGAAATAAAAGTCCAAGTTCCCAGTAGTTGCTCAGTCCACTAGACTTGAGGGCTCATCCCTCTCTAGTATAATGTAGAATCTTAAAGAAGTATGCTATACTGCTAGTCAGGAAATAGATGGGATAACATGGCCAGTGCAAACAGAGAAAGTATAAGCTTATTCATCCATGTCTTTGTATATGTTTCCAGCAGAAAGACTAATTCAGAGTCAATCTAGATAATAGGTATGAAATAAAAGTGTGACTGCCTCTCTCAAAGGTCTAGATTAAAGCAGTTCTTTGTACTTCAAATTAAGTAGAAATAACTCACATATATGCCTTGTATTGTGGGATTTCATTTATTATCAGATGTCGTCATACTGACAGCACAGAAAGGCATCAGAGTCTTTAGAGCATCTGCTAATATTCTTGACCAAATGTCCCCATTACAGATAGAAAGGAATGAATGGCAATAGCCTATTGGAGCCAGTGAATCAGCTGTAGACCTCATGGTAATGATAATTTCAGTGGCCTCTTTATAGCTATGGATGAATGAAATAGAATGAAATAACAGTGTTTGATTTTATGAGTAACAGAAGACAAGCTAGAAGCCCAGTAACTAAATAATCACTTATTTCTCTATATCTGAAATTTTGAAATTCAAATAATTGTTATATATGGCACATATGCTGGAAATGCCTCACAGGCAGAAAATAAGTAATCTTTAAAGAAAAAAATGAAAACAACTTTAGAGACCAATCACATTGGATGTGTCTGAAGGAGTCTGGTGTCTCTGAACATATGCATTTTGACTTCAACCCCTCCAGAACATGGATTCCTTACTCCATGCATGTGGTGATGGGAAAAATCCTTCCTAAAGCAGGAGGAACTGGGATGAATTCTGTGTGGTCTTTATTTTAGTCAACAGCTAGACACCTCCTAATGTTTTCTTTTTTATGATTATGAACAAAGTCACATTTTCTGTGTATATCCTATTCAAGGTCCCTATTCCCTCCAACCCTATCCAGTCAATCTTTTTTTCTTCATGTCTCCATCTAATCTCCAGCATGGAGGTCACAAAGTCTCAATATTGCTCAGTTCAGCATCCACACATGGCAGATCCAGTTTTCCTGACCACAACATTGAGACTGAGTCCGGCTTTCCTCTAGAGAGAGGGGGATTCAAAATGTCACTCCAAGGTGTTTCATATCCAAAGCTGTTCAGGTGTTGTGGTTTGCAGCTTAGACATGCTTTGCTTTTTGCTTTTTTGTTTACAGTCCAAGCAGTGAGTACATCCCCTGCTTATCTTTCTGGGTTTGAGATACCTTGCTCAGGAGGACATTCTTCAAATCCATCCCTTTGCCTGCAAATTTTAGGATATCATTTTTCTTGCTGCTGAGTAGTTGTCCATTGTGTAGATTACCACACATTGTGAATCCATTCTTTAGTTGAGAGGTATCTAGGTTATTTCCAGGTTCATGTTTTTATACATACAGCTACTATGAACATAGTTGAGCTAATGCCTTTGAAGTGCGAATGTGCATCTTTAGAGTATACACACAGAAGTGATATTGCTGGATCCTTGTGGAGATTGATTCCCAGTTTTCTGAGAAACCGCCATACTGCATTCCAGAGTGGCTGAACAAGCTTACACTTCCACCATCAGTGGAGGAGTCTTTCCCTTGCTCTGCACCCTCTCCAGCATTGGCTGTTTCTGTGTCTTTTATCTTAGCCAATCTGAGAGATGGCAGGTAGTTTCTCAAAATTGCTTTGATTTGCATTTCTCTAATGGCTAAAGGTGTTGAGCCCTTTTTCAAGTGCCTATCAGCCATTCGCAATTCGTCTACTGAGAATTCCCTTTTCAAATCTGAACCCCATTTTCTGATTGGGTTATTCAAGGTTTGGGGCTCTAGTTTTGTGAGTTCATTATATATTTTAGAGATCAGTCCTCTATCACTAGCAGGGTTGGTGAAAATCTTTTCCCATTCTATAGGCTGTCATTTTGTCCTATTCACAGTGTCTTTGGCTTTACAGAAGCTTCTCAATTTCAGGAGGTCCCACTTATTGGTTGTTATTCTTAGTGTCTGTGTAACTGGTATTATATTTAGGAAGTGTTCTCCTGTGCCAACACATTGGAGGGTGGTGCGTCCTGAGGCTCTTTTGTGGAGCAAAATATTTTGGCTACCATGGATTTCCTGTTATTCCAAATAAAGTTGAGTATTCTTCTTTCAAGGTCCATAAAATATTGTGTTGGGATTTTGATGGGCAGTGCAATGAATCTGAAGATTGCTTCTGGTAGAATTGCCATTTTACTATGTTGATCCTACATATCCAGGAACATGGGAGATCTTTCCATTTTCTGATATCCTCTTCCATTTATTTCTTCAGTGATAAAATTTTTGTCAAATAGATCTGTTACTTCACTGGTTATAGTTACTCCAAGGTATTTAATGCTATTTGCATCTATTATAAAGGATAATGTTTCCATTATTTCTTTTTTATCCCTATTATCTTTAGTGCATAGAATTGCTACTGATTTCTTTGAGTTAATCTTGTATCCTGCTACATTGCTGAAGATGTTTATCAGCTGTAGAAGTTCTCTGGTAGAATTTTGTGGGTCACTTATGTATACAATCATAGTTTCACTTCTTCTTTTCCAATTGGTATCCCCTTAATCTCCTTTTGTTCTCTTAATGTTTTAGCTAAAACTTTGAGAACTATTTTGAATAGATAAGGTGGGGAGAGTGACTCCTTGTCCAGTTCCTGATTTTAGTGAGATTGCTTCGATTTTTTCTCCATTTAGTTTGATGTTGGATGTCAGCTTCTTGTCAATTTTCTCTATTATGTTGAGATATTTTGTGTGTATTTCTGATCCCTCCAGAACTTTTATCATAAAGGAGTGTTGGATTTTGTCAAAGGCTTTTTCAGCATCTAAGGATATGATCATGTGATTTTGTTCCTTTATTTTGTTTATATGATGGATGATGTTTATGGTTTTTTATGTTGAACCATCCCTGCATTCCTGTGATGAAGCCTAGTTGGTCATGGTAGATGATTTTTTATATTAAAAGATTAATATTTATTGAGGGGTACATATGAAACACTCACTGACACAAAGATTGAACCATAGGGCAATTCCTGAAGATTTGGACTGGTCCATACAGAGGCAGTGATATTTTTTATATATTGTTGTATACTGTGTGCCAAAATTTTGTTGAGAATTTTAGCATCAATATTCATAAGGGAAATTGGTGTGTAATTTTCTTTCTTTGTTATGTCTTTGAATGACTTTGGCATTAGGTTAATTGTGGCCTCATAAAATGAATTAGAGAATATTCATTGAGTTTCTACTGTGTAAAATAGTTTGAGAAGGAATAGTAGTGTTTCTTCTTTGAATGTCTGGTAGAATTCTGCACTGAAACCATCTTGACCTCAGCTTTTTGGGGGAAGGCTTTTAATGACAGCTTCAATTTCCTTAAGGGTAATAAGTCTGTTTAGGTTGTTAATCTGGTCTTCATTTAATTTTGGTAAATGGTACCTGTCCAAAAAGCTGTCCATTTGATCTAGGCTTTCCATTTTGTGAAATATAGATTTTCAAAGTATGATCTGGTAATTCTCTGGATTTTCTAGGAGTCTGTTGTTATTTCCCCCTTTTCATTTCTGATTTCATTGATTTGGATACTCTCTCTCTCTCTCTGCTTTGTGAATAGTTTGGATAAGGGCTTGTCTATCTTGTTGACTTTCTCAAAGAACCAGCTCTTTGGTTCATTGATTCTTTGTACATTGTTCTTTTTGTTTCAGTTGTATTGATTTCAATTCTAAGTTTGATTATTTTCTACCAACTACTCCTTCTAGGTGACTTTGCTTCTAATAGTTCTAAGGCTTTTTTAGCTGTCTTGTTAGTTCTCTTATGTGGGATTTCTCTAGGCTTTTCATATAGGCATCTAGTGCTAAAAATTATCCTCTTAGGACTGTTTTCATTTTGTTCCACATGTTTAGGTATGTTGTGGATTCATTTTCATTAAATTCTAGGAAAACTTTGATTTCTTTCTTAATTTCTTGCTTGACCCAGAGAAGGTTCAACTGAGTGATGTTTAGTTTCCATGAGTTGGTAGGTTTTTTGTGAGTTTTGATGTTGTGGAACTAACATTAGGCCCTGGTGGTCTGATATGATACCAGGATTTATTTTCTTTTTTTTGAAGTTGTTGATACTTGCTTTATGACAAATTATGTGGGCAAATTAGAGAAAGTTCCATGTGGTGCTTAGAAATATGTATATTCCATTGTGTTTGGGTAGAAGCTTCTGTAAATATCTGTTAAATCCATTTGCATCATAACATCTGTTAGACTCCTTATTTCTCTGTTGAGTCACTCTCTGGTTGACCTATCCAGGGGTGAAAGTGGGGTATTGAAGTCTCCCACTATTAGAGTGTGAGAATTGATGTTGGATTCGAGTTTTAGCAGTGTTTCTTTTACATAAGTAGGTGCACTTATATTAGGGGCATAAATATTCATGATTGAAATCTCATCTTGTCCAATTTTTTTCTGCAATGTATAAGTAATTTTCATCTTACTCCTTTTTAATTGCTTTTAGCTTAAAGTCTACTTTGTTAGATATTCGGATGGCAACCTCCGCTTGCTTCTTAGGACCATTTGACTGGAAAATCTTTTCCCAACAATTTACTCTGAGCCTGAATCTGTGTTTGTGGTTGAGGTGTGTTTCGTATATGCAGCAGAAGGATGGCTTCTGGTTATGTATCCATCTTGTTAGTGTGTGGTGTTTTATAGGAGAGTTGAGTCCTTTGATATTAAGTTATAGTAGTGACCATTGATTGATATTTCCTGCCATTTTGGGTGGTAGCTTGTTTGTATTTCCTTTCTCTGGTGTATTCTTCTGTGGAATTATTGATTGTTTGTGGTGTCATGGGTGAATCTGGGGACAGTAGGTTGGAGTTTTCCCTCTAATACTGTCTGTAAAGGTGGATTGGTAGATAGATATAGTTTCAGTCTGACTATGTCATGAAATATTTTGTTTACTCTATCTATGGTGGTGGTTAATTTTGCTGAGTATAGTATTCTACTTGGCAGCCATGCTGTTTTAGCATCTGTAAAACTTCTAACCAAGCCCTTCTACCTTTCATTGTTCCCATTGAATAGTCAGGAGTTATACTGATGAGTCTGCCTTTATATGTAAGTTGGCACTTTTGTTTTGCAGCTCTTAAAATTTTTTCTTTGTTCTGTATGTTTTGTGTCTTGATTATTATGTGGTGTGCTGACTTTTTGGGGGGGTCATATCTATTTGGTAATCTGTAAGCTTCTTGTATCTTCATAGGCACTTCCTTCTTCAGGTTAGGCAAGTTTTCTTCTATGATTTTATTGAAAACATTATCTGTGCCTTTGAGCTGGTATTCTTCTTCTTCTATTCCTATTATTCTCAAGTTAGGTTTTTTCATGGTGTCCCAGATTTCCTGAACATTTTGAGTTATGGCTTTTTTGGTTTTAGTATTTTCTTTGACTGTTATATCTATTTGAGCTACTGAGTCTTCCACTTCAGAGATTCTATCTTCCATCTCTTGAACTCTGTTTGTTATGCTTGTATCTGTAGTTCTAGCTTTTTTCTTCAGGTTTTCTATTTCCATTTTTGCCTCATTTTGTGCCTTTTTATTGTTTCTATTTCAGTTTTTAGTTCCTGGCATGTTCCTTTCATTTTTTGGTTTACTTTTTCTTGGTTTTCTTTCAAGGATTATATCATCTCTTCCAATTTTTTGTTTGTATTTTCTTCTGTTTCTTTAAAGCAGTTTTTCAGCTCTGGAGCAGGGGTGGATAAACTCTGCCAGTCACCATACCCACAGCTCCTACTGAGGGAATTTGCACAGCTACCCACCGCTACCTCAAACTGAGCAAGCCAACAACTGCAGGGGTCTCTGAAGGACAGACTCAGAACTCATCCAGAGGTGAAGAGGGGTCACTATGCCCAAGTGCCTATATTCCACCCTTGGAGGGAGAGTTGAGCTCCCATCAGTTCCGGTTCTGCTTCCAGGACCAAGTGCTGTCTGCAGAGTCACAGCACACTCTGGAGCAGGGGTGGATAAACTCTGCCAGACACCATACCCACAGCTCCTGCTGAGGGAATTTGCATGGCTACCCACTGCCACCTCCAACTGAGTGAAACAACAACTGCAGGGGTTTCTGAAGGACAGAATCAGACCCTGACCAGTAAGGTGACAGGAGGCACACAAACCTGAGTGCCACAACTGACCAGGAACCATCTAATCCTGAACCACTGAAGCCATGGGCAAATGTCAGTGCAAAAAATTACATAATAATACAAAGGACAACATGGTAACTCCAGAAGAGAGTGGCGATCTTACAAATACAAGACCTGAGCTGAGCAATGAAGAGGAAACAGAAGGGAGAAACAACGAAAATTCCTTTTCAATGATCATCGAAGCTCTAAAAGAAGATATGAAAAAAAGTCTTAAATAAATAGAAGAAAATACAAACAAAAAATAGGAAGAGATGAACAAATCTATGAAAGAAACATGCCAGGAAATAAAAGCTGAAATAAAAGCTGAAATAGAAGCAATAAAAAAGGCACAAAATGAGGCAAAGATGGAAAAAGAAAACCTGAAGAAAAAAGGTGGAACCACAGATACAAGCATAACAAACAGAGTTCAAGAGATGGAAGATAGAATCTCTGAAGTGGAAGACTCAGTAGCTCAAATAGATATATCAGTCAAAGAAAATAATAAAACTAAAAAAGCCATAACTCAAAATGTTCAAGAAATCTGGCACACCATGAAAAGACCTAATTTGAGAATAATAGGAATAGAAGAAGGAGAAGAATACCAGCTGAAAGGCACAGATAATGTTTTCAATAAAATCATAGAAGAAAACTTTCTTAACCTGAAGAAGGAAGTGCCTATAAAGATATAAGAAGCTTATAGAACACCAAATAGATATGGTCCCAAAAAAAAGTCACCATGCCACATTATAATCAAGCCACAAAACATACAAAACAAAGAAAAAATTTTAAGAGCTGCAAAAGAAAAGGGCCAACTTACATATAAAGGCAGACTCATCATAATAATACCTGACTATTCAATGGAAACGATGAAAGCTAGAAGGGCTTGGTCAGAAGTTATACAGACGCTAAAACAGCATGGATGCCAAACTAGAATACTATACCCTGCAAAATTATCAGTCACAATAGATGGAGTAAACAAGGTATTTCAGGACAAAGTCAGACTGAAAGAATATCTATCTACCATGCCAGCACTACAGAGAGTGCTCCAGTCCCTCATCAATTCTTACACTCTAATAGTGGGAGACTTCAATACCCCACTTTCAACCCTGGATAGATCAACCAGACAGAGCCTCAACAGAGAAATAAGGAGTCTAAATGAGGTTATGATGCAAATGGATTTCATAGATATCTACAGATCCTTCCACCCAAAGGCAAAGGAATATACATATTAGTCAGCTCCTCTTGGAACTTTCTCCAAAATTGACCACATAATTGGTCATAAAGCAAATATCAGCAGATACAAAAAAAAATGGAAATAATCCCTTGTAACATATCGGACCACCAGGGCCTAAAGTTAGAGTTCAACAACATCAAAAACCAAAGAAAGCCTACCAACTCATGGACACTAAACATCACTCAGCTGAACCATCTCTGGGTCAAGGAAGAAATTAAAAAGAAATCAAACTCTTCCTAGAATTCAATGAAAATGAATCTACAATGTATCCAAATTTGTGGGACACAATGAAAGCAGTCTTAAGAGGAAAATTCATAGCACTAGATGCCTATATGAAAAACCTTGACAAATCCCACACTACAGACCTAACAGCACAGCTGAAAGCCTGAGAACAATTCGAAGCGGTCACCTAGAAGGAGTAGACAGCAGGAAATAATCAAACTTAGAGCTGAAATCAATACGTTTAAAACAAAAAGAACAATACAAAGAATCAATGAATCTAAGAGTTGGATCTTTGAGAAAGGTAACAAGATAGATGAGCCCCTAGCCAAACTAATCAAAAAACAGAGAGAGAGTGTCCAAATCAACAAAATCAGAAATGAAAAGGGGGACATAACAACAGACCCCCAGGAAATACAGAGAATTATCAGGTGTCATGTCATATTTTGAAAATCTGTTTTCCACAAAAATGGAAAACCTAGAAGAAATGGACAGCTTTCTGGACAGGTACCATCTACCAAAATTAAATGAAGATCAGATTAATTACCTAAACAGGCCTATAACCCTTAAGGAAATTGAAGCTGTCATTAAAAACCTCCCCAATAATAAAAGCCCTGGTCCAGATGGTTTCAGTGCCAAATTCTACCACACATTCAAAGAAGAATTACTGCCGTTACTCCTCAAACTATTTCACACAGTAGAAACTGAAGGAATATTGCCAAATTCCTTTTATGAGGCCACAATCACCCTAATACCCAAGCCACTCAAAGACACACTAAAGAAGGAGAATTACAGACCAATTTCCCTCATGAATATTGATGCAAAAATTCTCAACAAAATTTTAACAAACCATATACAATAATGAATAAAAGATATCATCCACCATGACCAAGTAGGCTTCATCCCAGAAATGCAATTGAAATAAAAAATGAAAATGAAAAACTGTAAATGTTATCCATCATATAAACAATCTAAAGGAACAAAACCACATGATCATATCCTTATATGCGGAAAAAGCCTCTGACAAAATCCAACATTCCTTTATGATTAAAACCCTGGAGAGATCAGGAATTCAGGGAGAATACCTAAATATAATTAAGGCAGTTTACAAGAAGCTGACAGCCCTTATCAAACTTAATGGAGAAAATCTCAAAGCAATCCCACTAAAGTCAGGAACTAGACAGGGATGTCCTCTCTCCCCTTATCTATTCAATATAGTTCTCGAAGTTTTAGCTAAAGCAATAAGGGAACAAAAAGAGATTAAGGGCATACAAATGGGAAAAGAAGAAGTGAAGCTATCTCTATTTGCAGATGATATGATTGTATACATAAATGACCCACAAAATTCTTCAAAGGAACTGCTACAGCTGATAAACACCTTCAGCAATGTAGCAGGATACAAGATAAACTCAAAGAAATCAGTAGCCATTCTATACACTAAAGATAGAAGAGCTAAAAAAGAAATAAAGGAAACATTACCCTTCATATTAGCTGCAAATAGTATTAAATACCTTGGAGTAACTATAACCAAAGAAGTAACAGACCTATTTGACAAAAATTTTAAATCATTAAAGAAAGAAATTGAAGGGGATATCAGAAAATGGAAAGCTCTCCCATGTTCCTGGATTGGTAGGATCAACATAGTAAAAATGGCAATTCTACCAAAGGCAATCTACAGATTCAATGCACTGCCTATCAAAATCCCAACACAATATTTTTTGGACCTTGAAAGAACAATACACAATTTCATTTGGAATAATAGGAAAGCCAGGATTGCCAAAACAATTTTAGTCAACAAAAGAACCTCAGGAGGTATCACCATCCCTGACTTCAAGCTATACTATAGAGCTACAGTAATAAAAACAGCCTGGTACTGGCATAAAAACAAACTTGTGGACAAATGAAATAGAATTGTGGATCCAGCCATTAAGCCAAAAACCTATGAACATTTGATCTTTGACAAAGAGGCTCAAAACATTCAATGGAAAAAGGATAGTATATTTAACAAATGGTGTTGGCATAGCTTGATGGAAGTGTGTAGAAAAATGCAAATAGATCTGAGCCTGTCACCCTGCACAAAACTCAAATCCAAGTGGATCAAAGACCTCAACTTAAACCCAACCACTTTGAATTTGATAGAAAAGAAAGTGGGAAATACACTTCTATAAATTGGCACAGGCGCACACTTCCTAAATATAACACCAGTGGCACAGGCACTAAGACCAACAATCAATAAGTGGGATCTCCTGAAGCTTGGAAGCTTCTGCAAAGCCAAGGACTCTGTCAATAGGACAAAACACCAGCCTACAGAATGGGAAATGATTTTCACCAACCCTACAAGTGATAGAGGACTGATCTCTAAGGTATATAAAAAGCTCAAAAATTTAGAGCCCAAAACCTTGAATAACCCTATCAAAAAATGGGATACAGATCTAAAAAGGGAATTCTCAGCAGAGGAAGTACGAATGGCTGAAAGGTAAGTGAAAAAGTGCTCTTCATCTTTAGACATCAGAGAAATGCAAATCAAAACAACTTTGAGATAGCACCTAACACCTATTAGATTGGCTAAGATAAAAGACACAGATTGTAGCCTATGTTGGAGAGGATGCAGAGCAAGGGGAGCACTCCTCCATTGTTGGTGGGAGCGTAAGCTTGTTCAGCCACTTTGGAATGCAATATGGAGGTTTCTCAGAAAATTGAGAATCAATCTCCTCAAGGACCCAGCAATACCACTCATGGGTGTGTACCCTAAAAAGGCACATTCACACTTCAAATGTATTAGCTCAACTATGTTCATAGCAGCATTATTTGTAATAGCAAGAACCTGGAAACAACCTAGATGTCCCTCAACTGAAGAATGGATTAACAAACTCTGGTACATCTACACAATGGAATACTACTCAGCAGTAGGAAAAAAATGATATCCTAAAATTCGCAGGCAAATGGGTGGATTTGGAGAATGTCTGCCTGAAGGAGGTATCACAATCTCAGAGAGATAAGCAGGGGATGTACTCACTCATTAGTGGTCTCTAAACAAACAAACAAGAAAAAAAGCCAAACATGCACAAGCGGCAAACCACAACCACTGAACAGCCTGGGATCAGAAGCACCCTGGACTGACACTTCAAACCCTAGTCCATCTATAGGAACACCTGACTCACTCTTGAGGAAGGGGGGACAAAACTGGATTTGGCCAGGAGTGGAGACTTATCCAAGCATTATTGGGTCAGTGGGACCATAGGACTGTCTGCTCCCTGCCCAGGGAGGGGATGGGGAGTTGCAGAGAAGAAAAATGACCAGATGTGGTGGGAGGGGGAAGGGACCTTGAATAAGGATATACAGGATGGAAAAAAAATTCAGAAGGAAAGCTGAACACAAAGTAAATATATGTGTAGCAATATTATTTGCATTACCACCCTTGATAAACCATGCTTATGATTCTTATCCTCTTTATAGTTATTGTTAACTTTTCCTCATTTTAAATTTATTTTACTGTTTTTTTGATAAATTAAAAATAAAGAAGAAAAAAAAAGCAGTTTTTTATATCTTCTTTGAGAGCTTCGATGATCATCATAAAGGAATTTTTGGTGTTGCTTCTTTATGTTTTCTCTTCATTGCTCAGTTCAGGTCTTGTAGTTGTAGGACTGCCGTTTTCTTCTGCAGTTACCTTTTTGTTCTTTATATTATTATATATATTTTTGCACTGGCATCTGCCCATGTCTTCAGTGGTTCACAATTAGGTGGTTCCTGGTCATTTGTGGCAAGCAGTCTTGTGCATCTCCTGTCACCTCTGAACAAAAGGTCTGCTCAATCTCTAACTCTGCTCTGGGCAGGGGACTGAGTTTCAAGTCTTCAATCCTTCTCTGTTTGAGCAGTTGGAGGTGGGTGCCATGCAAGTTCCCTCAGCATCAGCTGGGGGGACCCTGACAGCCAAAGTTTATCTCTGTCTGCTACAGAGTGTGTGGGGACATGCTCTACAGGCAGCTCCTTGTCCCCGCAACAGGACTTCATAAAAGACTCACAAGTGTTTTGACACTTACACTGAGTCAGAAATTCTCTCTTAAATAAGCCATGCATCTGTTTGCTTCCAGCAAACCAGGCTTTGCTAAGAACACACTGCTACTACTAAGAAGCAAGCTTTGACTTTGTTTCCTTTTTGTCTATATACCCAGAAAGTTTAAATCCATCATGTTTAACTTGTTGCTTACACTGAGGCTCCTGTGAGACTTCAGGAATGAGACTTGTTGCAGCTCTGGCTGTACTCTAAAAACCCACTGTTTTGTGGTGCCATGTTTTATCTCTAGGGCATGAACTGGATTTTTGGAGCCTGTAACCTATAGAGGGATACCTTGCTCAGCCTTCATATGGTTGATAGGTTCAGTTCTGCCTCAACTTGATATTAACACTATATTGATTTCCTGTGGAAGTCCTTACCATCTCTGAGAAGTAGATAACGAGTAGGGTGGGTAGAATCTGGGGGCTAGTAGGAAGAGGAGATAAAAGGGTAACAGTGATTGGTATGTAAAATTAAAAAAGACCTTTTAAATTAAAAAATAGAAAACCCACAGTTTCATAATTCAAACCCATACAACATCCTGGGAAGTCTATGATCTAAGGTTCATGTGAGAGATACAACCCAGAAGCTTTTTTGGCTCTCTTTCTGTGCTCTAGATCATTTTTGAGCTTGCTATGGCTTTATGTGGGTATATTTTACCCACATTGGAGCACCATTTGTAGTATGAAGTTTCTGACCTGGATATTCAGACCTAGCTCGAAGGTTTGGAGCTACTCTAAGCCCCATTGCTGCTTATGCCCAAATATCACACAAAGGCATATATGAATTTTATGCTGATCAGCCTATGGTTCTGGCATATTACCAACTAGCTCCTGCTCTTAAAGTAACCCATGATTCTTATTGGGTTCAGTCATGTAGCTTGGTAGCTTTATTCAGAGCACCATTTCAACTTCTTTTCACTTCATCTGCTGGCATCATGGTGTCCCTGTGGTATCTTTCTGGCTTCTCTGCTCTTCCTGTTCCTAGAATTTTTTATTCTGGTATCCCTACACACACTTCTTGTCTGCCATCAGTCAATAAGCATGTTAACTAAATCAGTAAGTGGAACAATTATTTACCATGGAACAGAATACAATTCCACTATAATTAATACTAAGTTAAGATTAATTTACTGTACATACATACACACACACATATGGATATATATAAATTTATTTCTATGCTTGTTCAAAGTGTTATACCTATACAGTTCATCTAACAATGTAGTACAAATTGCTATTTCTTAAAAGTTATTATTACCTACTAATTAGGACATAAAGAAATATAAGTTAGTAATTAGACATTACAATCAAATTTATAGTCATTAGATGTGCTTTCCAGTTCAAATAGAAATATATTTTAAATAGACAGGAATTCTTCAAGCAATTTAGAGACCTAGAGAATCTGCCATTTAAGATATTTTAGTAACATAGGTTCTTATTATTATTATGACAATGAGACATCTGCTCCTTAGCAGCACCAATCTACTTCAGAGAAGATGGTGAGCATTGAAGAAACTCCATATGGAGTTGACCTTCTCTGTGCCAAAATTAGCCACTGGACAAGAAATTGGCCTCACCTCAACTGCTGATAGTGTGATGTCGATAATGTGCAAGAAGGACATACAAAATTAAGAGCTGCCAAATCTTAAAAGGACAAAGTATAATGGTCTTTAAAAATATCCTGCTGTACAGAGAAGTCTGTCACATATGCAAGGTTTTAAACCAAAAATAGATGCTTCAGTGATAAAGAGGAACCTTGGATGACTGTCCAGGCAGCAAGCTTCTTCAATTTTCACATTTTGGGAAGTTACTTGCTTGTACAACCTGTTTACAAGGGTCTGGGTCTCTGAGGGAGTTCAAGATAAAATAGTTATAATTTCCTGGTGACAGTTTTAAAAATAAAACTCACTTAGAAGTTAAAGTGTATTAGTTTGGGAAACATCAAAAGATAATTTTCTGTTAGTAATACAAGTTAGAACGTAAATTAAGTACAATCCTTGGACTTGATAAATTAGAAAAAATAATATGGTGATATGTTTTATATTTAATAAAACCAGCATGAAATATCAGAGAAGATAGTCACTCACAATCAATCCAGAAATGTCATGCCTTTAATCCCATCACTTGGAAGGCAGAGATTGTTCTAGATGTCAGTGAGTTCAAGGCATAAGAGAGCAGTGGTAACTCATACCTTTAATTCCAGCATTAGGATCCAGGGGATGTTTGTGAGTACAAGTCTAAACAGCCAGGCAGTGATGGCACACACCTTTAATCCCAGCATGGGGAAGGACAGGAGTGGTGATCTATGCCTTCAATCCCATTAGATCAGAATTTGAGGCCAGCTTAGTTTACAGAAGGAGTTTTAGGCTCATAGGCAAGTAGTGATGGTGCCTTGCCTTTTATCCCATAACTCTAGAGACCGAAATCTTTCTGTGTTTCAACAAAATCAAGGCTAACTATCAAATAGTAGTAGCTCATGCCTTTAATCTTAACCTGGATGTGATACAGCTGGGCAAAGAAGGTATTTAAAGCAGGCATAGGAAGACAGAAGCAGCATTAGAAATGATGAGGAGTGAGGCTGAGGAAGCTGGAAGATAGCTGGGTGAGATCTGACTGTGCTGTTTCTCTCTTTGATATTTCAGTCTTTCCCTAATATCTTCCTCTGAGTTTCTTTTAATACAACCAGAATTCATGCAACAGTTTTCTTTGAATTTGTCAATTGTTAATGGACTGAACATTATTGATATAATTATTGCTTGTATATGTTGTATATACAATATATTATTATACCTAATGTATATAGCTTTTCTTATGTTAGTTATAACCTTTTTCAATTTTGAGACAAAAGGGGATTTGTAGTGATATATATTATATTTAATAAAATCAGCCTGGAATATCAGAGAACAGAATAATCCACAGTTAAGCCATGAGCATCAGAGAGTGGTGATCCATGTGGGCCATTAATCCCATCTGTCAGGAGACAGAGAGCTTTCTGTATTTATGTGAGTTCAAGACCTGACAATCAAAGAATAGTATCTCAGATCTACAATCATAACTCTATGAATATGATGCAGACCTGAACCCAGAAGTGAAACAATTGGGCAGAAAAATATTTAAAGCAGGAGGAGGCTGATATTTGGACATTCTGTAGGAGCAACCAGCCAGGCAAGTGGAGGCCTCCTGAAGACAGCATTTACCCTGTTTGGTCTGAGAAGTTAGATAGATGAGAATTGACTGTAGTGTGTTTCCTTTCTCCGATTTTTCTAACTGATTTTATTAAATATAAAATATATCACCATAGGCCTATTAAATTTTATTTAATATAAAATATATCACCATATCCATCCTGGATTAACCCTGTCTGATTACATGTGTTCAAAGGCTTGTTCAACAACTTAGTCCCACTTCATCTTCAAAAGCTTCCATTTAATCCCCCTTCCCCACAATGGACACTTGCCACCTTGTTCTGAAGGTCTCTGTAGCTTACTTCTAGAGCTTCCATCCTACCATGGCCCATCATGGACAACACTAATCTGTAAATGCACAGTTCTTGCTTCTCATACTGTATGTATTAAGTTCCTTCTAGGTTCACAGTTCTCTCTGGAAGTTACCAATCTTTCCATCCGTGATGTCTGTATTAACATCAAACATTGGGGAGAATTGTATTTAAGTATTGTTTTCTAGGGAGTTTCAGTGACTCCTGGGCAGAGGCGCTCAACCTTCCTAATGTTGCCACCATTTAACTCAGTTCTTCAGGTTGTGGTGACCTGAAACAACAAAATTATTTTGTTTCTACTTATCAAGTATAATTTTGCTAATATTATGAATCTTGATGAAATCTGATATGCTGAACATTTGATATACAATCTTAAGTGTCTCACACCATGATTTGAGTGATGGTCACAATATCAGCATGATCATAAGAATGATGGAAACAGCAAAACTAAATTTTGAAGAGGATTACAATTTGAAACTGAGTTTGCTTCATCATATAAACCAGATCAGAGCCAAGTGAAAGTATTATCAATAGAAACTAAAACTGAAATTCAAAAGCCAGAAGCCATGAGGCAGAAAATGAGATGAGCCCCCAATACAATAGTTCACAGAAGATGAAAAGAAGCTGTATCCACCATCTCATTGTCCAGGAGACTGGGATACAGTGACTGGGGAGATTTTTTAAAAGCCAAATTGGACCTTCTCGTGATATAGGATAGAAAAAAACTAATTTGCTATCAAAAAAAAATATTGTTTTCTAATTCTAATACCTATTTGAGGGTCTCCCTTAAATGACAGCTTTTCTTGACAAGGTCTCTGTGAGTATTCCAGGCAGCTCTTAAACCAGATATGCTCTTGTCTCCCTTTCTGAGTCCTGGGTGCAGATGTGTGCACCATGTCTTCACAGGACATTGAATTAGAGTACATATTGTTCTACTCAGAGAACAGCCTCTGCCTGTCACCATCAGTGAGGATGAGGTGGCCATTCTTCCTTCTCAAAGACTGGAGTTGAGCTCAGTCATGGCTTCAGACTCAGCTATGTTCCATCTGCATGTGACCACATAACTTCTGAGCTATCCCTCGACTCTTCTGTTTTTCTCTTTCACTTCTTTTTAAATTTGTGTTTAAAATTTGCTCACATCTATTTTTATTCATCTATTTATCTTACATCATGGCAGCAGCTTTCTCTCCACCCTCCACTTCCAGTCTCTCTCTCTACTCTCGTCTCCCACCACCCCCCAGTCCATCCTCTTCTGTGTCCATCCAGGAAAGTGCAGGTCTCCTCTGAGTATCAACAAATCATGGCATATCAAGACAAAGCACCTCCTCTTCTATTAAGGTTGTGCAAGGTGACTCAGTATGAGAATTTGAGTTGCAGAAGCCAGCAAAAGATTCAGAGAAAAACCCTGTCCCTGTTTTTACAAGTCCCATATGATGACCAAGCTGCACAACTGTAACATATGTGCTCAGTGCCCATATCAGTCCCATGCAGAGTTCCTAGTTGCCAGTTCAGTCTCTGTGAGTCCCTATGAGGCCAGTTAGTTGATTGTGTGACATCTCCCATGATGTTTTTGACCCTCTGACTCCTACCATTCTTTTCCCTCTTTCACTGATCCTCCTCCTAATGTTTACATGTGGGTCTCTGCGTCTCACTCCATCAATTGCTGGCTGACACCTCTCTGAGGACAACTGGGCTTGGCACCAATCTGGTCACAAGAGACAGACAGTTTAGGATACCTAACCACTATTGCTAGGAGTCTAAGCTGGGGTCTCCCCATAGACTCCTGGGATATTTCTCTCCAGGAGACTTCCTCCTGACATGGAAATGTGCTCCTAGCAGTCTCGCCCAGCACTCTCCCCATCCATTCCTCACCAATATGATTGTTCATTTTCAATTCCCACCTGCACCTGTCAGCTCGCAAAAACTTCTATATCCCATTCCCAGATTCCCAGGAAGATCTGGGCGCCCTGGCCCATGATTTCTCCTGGTTACCTAGTCTCCCTAGTTCTGCAGATTGAAGCATAATTATCTTTTATTTTACAGCTAATATCCACTTATGAGTGAATACATACAATGCCTGTCTTCCATAGTCTAGGTTACCTCACTCAGCATGATTTTCACTAGTTCCATCCATTGCCTTCAAATTTTCTGATGTTCTTGTTTTTAAGCTGAGTAATAGTCCATTGTGTAAATGTACCAATTTTCTTCATCCATTTCATGGGAGAGGAACATGTAAGCTGTTTTTAGCCTCTGGCTATTACAAATAAAGCTGGTATGAACATTTGAGCAAATGTCCTTGTGGTATTATTGATCATACTTTGCGTATATGCACAATGAAGTATAGCTGGGTCTTGTGGTAGGTTGATTCCCAGTTTTCTGAGAAACCACCACACTGACTTCCATAGTGACTGTATCAGATTACACTCCCACCAGCAATGAATGAGTATTCCCTTGTCCTACACCCCCCCATCAAAAGGTGTCCCTGTGGTTTTGATCTTAACCATTCTAACAGGTGTAAGATAAAATCTCATAGTTATTTTGATTTGCATTTTGTACGGGCTATGGATAATGAATGAATTCTAATTTATCTTAAATAAAAACCCTGACAAATATTCTAGAAAATCTGAAAGATCAGAGAGACTAGGGAACAAGCCACACAACTTCTCACCTAGGCACTCCTCACTAATCCTTAGACCGAAAGCTTCTGAGTTCTCAGGAGGAAAAGGAAGGGTTGAGCTTCCCCTTAGTAAACCCTTCGCTGCCCGGCATTATCACTTCCTGGACCAAACTTCCTAGTGCTACAATTAAAGGCTTGTGTTCCCAAGTACTGGAAGCAGAGACATGAGATCATAATTGATGGGACTAAGATGTGGGCCACCACTGCCTTGTTCTGTTTAGCCTTGAACTCATAGAGATCCAAATGAATTCTGCCTCTGCCACCTGAATGCTAGGTTTGAAGATGTGTATCACCCCTCCCTGACCTCCATGACTAACCCTGTAGCTGACTTTGCCCTGTGATCTCCAGGCAAATCTTATTAGATACACAATATATAACCACATAAGGGTGTTAAAAATCTCCTTAAGTTATTTTTGTCCATTATAGATTCTTCTTTTGAGAATTCATTGTTTTGACCTGTACACCATTTTAACTGGATTATGTGGTTTGCTGCTATCTAGTTTCCTGAGTAATTTATCAATTTTGGAAATCAGCCCAATAAACCTGATTTTTAAAAAAGGGAAATAATCTGTAATGCATTGTCCTAGAACACTGAGCATAATATAAATAGCATAGGCCCTAATATTGGCAATTAATAAATGGGACCTCATGAAATTAAAAACTTGTTGTAAGGCAAAGGACACTATCAATGGAATAAGACAGCAGCCTAGAAGATAGGAAAAGATGTTCATCAATTATATCTGACAGAGGAATGATTTCCAAAACTTACTTACAACTTGAATTCTGAAACAGATTTTAGAAACCAGAAAACAAAGAACCCACACTAATTGGAAGATGTCCCACATGAGACTGACCCAGGAACCAGTTGTCAGTGTACACTGTTGGAAAAGAAACACATAAGTCAAGGAAGTCATGGGAAGCTTAGGAGTCCACATCCCTGACAGGCAACACAATGAATGAAATTGATTTGAATAAAGTTTTAGAAGTAAAATAAGCAAAGTTAGAGTTGTGTATTTGTTGCTAACTTTCTGCTCTATGGGAAGGCTGACCCAGGGAGAGGCTGCCTGTAACACACTATAGAGAGAGAATTCTCATGTTGACAGAGAACTCAGGGATACCCTGGAGGCCCACATCCCAGAAGAGAGGCATCATGGTGATTATATTGATCCAGATTCAGTCGAAGGAGTAAAGTAAGAAAAGTTATGGTTGTGTATTTGGTACAAACTTTCAGATCCCTCTTGAAAGTGTAGCAAGGGAGCTTTGAAAAACTTTGCATTCAGCCCTCCCCAGATGGCTGTTATCCAGGACTGAGTAAGTTCTGTGACAGGCAGGTGTGGGGCTCCACTGGGATGCCATGTTTCCATGCTCTCCAGTGGGAATGTATCCCCTTTGAAAGACATTAAAGTTAAATCCCACAGAGATGCACAAAAAACCCTCTACACTTAAACCTTGCAGGATCTGCTTGGGCAGAGTCCTACCCTGCCATGTGCATCTGGGTAAGTGTCTGCACTCAAGTGCAGAATGAGAAGATGATTGGGTCCCAGGCAGACTGTGGAAAGAAGAGCAGGTGGGCTCAGAGGGTCTTCAGTATCTTCATAGAAGATGCTGAGTTTCTATATTTCCACTTCAGACACAACATGGGTGCTTTATTCTTAGGATATTCATTTCTTTAGTTTAGAAACTTTAAAAATTAATTTAGGATGCACATTTATTACTATGAAGTAAATGACTCACAATGAATAGTTTGAAAAGTTGTAAAGTTAAATCATTTTACTGATTTACCTATTTCTGAGACTATCTATCAGAGAACTGAAAGGTCAAGAATTCTCATTTTAATAAAATTTATAACTTGGGCACATGCAACAGAACTATTTCGATGCAAGTTCTCTTGAGTTTGAGTTATCAAAATTTGAAACTATCTGTATGGAATTGAGGCTGCAGATTCTAAACCAAATCCTTGAGAAGGCAACCTCACAAAAATTGAAAATGGCTGGTAGTTTTTAATCTGTCACAATTCATTCCAATTTAACTTTACAAATCACAAATTAGTGGTGATTTTTTTGTCTTGCCAGCCTTGTAGGAACTGTCACTGGGTGACCATGATGATGAAGTTGCCAGGAAAATAATTATTAAATTACAGTGAACACAGTGGCAGATTCTTTCCCATACTCATTAAGACTCAGGATTAGGACATCTTGGAAGAGGGGTTGCATGTTTTATTTTTTCTACATTCTTTTCATGCACTGCATATAATTTTTATAATGAAAAAACCTGGATCTCATCTTGTTTTGGTAAATTTATGGACAACTGAACCCTATCCTGTCCTGCTGTGTCTACTTGGTTTTCAGGTTTTTCTTAAACTTCATCTTTTCGTGAACTTATGTTAAGAGATAGACAGGGGCAGACTCATATCCCTTATAACTGAGGCAATGAACACTGAGAACACTATGAGGGAGGTCATATCTCCAAAGCAGCAAAGATGAGGCTCTCAGGAGGTGTCAGTGGGTGATGAGAGAAGCAGGTTGTGCTGCAGCACTGTGTGGGCTCCAGTGTTAGTGCCTGGAGTCTGTGTCATACTGCTACTCTGGGACATCAGCTCCTGATGTTTTAAGAAGTTAATATGGAAACACTGGGTGACATTCTTACTGCCAGTCTGAGTCCAGCGACACAGCCTATAAGGTTTCAAAAATTAAAAAAATAAGCTTCTCACACAGTGTATAAAAAAACAGCTGCCATTCCTTACCCTTAAGGCTCTTCATGTTATGCCCATCACATTCCCATAATTCATTGATTCTGGCATCTCGGGAAACAACCCTGGCATGTGCATGGTGATGGCTTTCTCATCTCTGGTTTGCCATCCATTTCTTCCTAGTGTCTTCATAGTTTTAAAGTCAGGATTTAACCAAGGCAAATCTCCTGCCTGAGTAAGCTCCTACTCAAGCCACTTGCATGAAGCAGGACCAGTGTCTCCTACCAAACCTCTCTCTTTGGTGATCCTATGGACTGTGGTTTGTTCACAGTTGGGGTAAGTGTGGAATGACACAAACTCTAAAGTCATAGTTTCTTTATTTCAACAGCACAGGACATTTCAATTCCTCTGTCCTGAGCAGCTGCAGCCTTCACCACTGGCTTTAATAGATGAATGCTTAGATTCCCCTGTGTCATTTCTTGCTCAATACATGTTTTCTTTTTCTAGTATTCCAAATGTCTTGTCTTCCTCTTCTCCACTATAGCCTCTTCTAATGGGACCTATTTCAGGAATCTACCACATTGCATGGTTCTGTGTACAGAATTTCATGTCAGTGAAAAGCAGCCTGTTTTGGAACATTATGTAAAATTAATGACAGTGCATGATACAAATCCCAGTTTATTCTTGACTATCCCAGGCCATCACAATTCACTCTCCCCTGCCCACTCTGTAAGATGATTGTCCCTTAAACCAATATGCCCTACTGAGAGTATCAGCCTTGTTTCCTGGTTTCCTAACCATGATCAGCTAGAAAGATGTGAGCTGTTGAGATTTGGCTGGGAAGTGACAGGCTAGGGGATTCCTTCAGGCTTGTACTGGGGAAGGGTTTATACTAACCAGAACATTTTCTGAAGACATTATACATTTGCCTAGAACCTATGTGATTCACTGATTCTTATTATGTAAAATGTAAAATGTAGATATATTTGTATGATGAATGTAGTTTGGAGGTATTGGGATGACTACAGAATTGCTGTCTCTGTCTCTCCTGGGAAGGTGGTGTTCATGATGACAAACACTCACCACTGTAAATTTTCTTTTTTGTTACTGAGGAATTCCACTTTTAGAAATTAAGGTTTTCATTGATTTTAAATGGGAGATTTCTGAAGTCATGATGCTGAGACTATCACTATGAGTTTATAAACTCTATGCCTGCCTCACTTTCATCAGTTTTTGAAGTTTTCAGGGCTACGGTTTCTAGAGTGATGCCGCAAACAATACAGCCCCTGCCCTGCTCTCCAGCATGGACAGAACACTGCCCCAGTTGATAATGGGATGTGTTCATGAAGATCAAGTTCCTGGTAAGGCCTGGTGGTGCAAGCCATTACTCCCAGTACTCTGAGGCAGAGGCAGGTAGATAAGTTCCTGAACAGTCAGAGGTATACAGAGTAACCTCTCTCAACAAATATAACAAAAAACTAATAATAAAGTTCCTCTTTTTCTCATTATTTTAGTGGAAATAAGGAAAACACACATTTCTGGAAACAACATGAGAGAAAACATCTTAAAAGTCTTTTACTTCTTACATAGCCAGTGCTGATATGCATGTGATGAAAACTACTATTTAAACTCTACATGTGTGTGCTTTCCTCCATGAAATAATTGTATAAAACATCACATGCTACTCAGTCCACACAGATCACAAAATGACATTCAGAGCATTGCTTTGATCTCATCTGTCCCATGAATCTTAGAGACAGTGGAGCCCTATTACTTCTCTCTTTCATCTCCCTGGGTTACCGAGGCACAACTCAAATGTTTAAGTTGTTCAAAGTGGAAAAAACTTCCATTTTACCTGATCACTGAAGACCTAATTGTCTCTTCCTCCCCTTCATTTTTACCCTGTTTTGATTCTTCTGCCTCAGATTTGGAAAACAAACCCATAGACTTTACAAAAAACATCACAATTCAATGGGAATAGTTAAACACAACTTATTTAATCAGCACTCTTCTGCTATCTAGAATACATGGTCCATAATAACAATGCTATAGAAGTTTTATTTTAGAAAATTTGCTTTGTTAAATATTTTCACCAACTATTTGCCTCAAGTCTAAATCCTTAAATAGTACCATATACTTGTTAAATTTATCCCCTTTGCCTCTTCATAATACCTTCTTACCTCCGACCTTGGGAATCCAGCTCTCATGATCTATGATACAAAAATGAGTGTCTCAGAGTATTGAGGGATAAAAAACTTTTTAATCTTATGGTAATAAAGAATAACTTTTTATCTAACTGACTGGTAAAATAAGAACACACACACACTTTCTCTTTACTTCTTTAAAATGGTATATGACTGTTTCTACACAGTTATAAATCTTCACACAGTCACCACTGTTTATCTCATATACATAGCTCTCTCACCATATAATACTTTACACTGTCCCTACACATTATCATATAGCCCTTTACACAGTTCCTATATGTAGCAGCAGTTTTTCTTTTTTTTCTTTCTGTTATCAAAGAACATTTTTTATTATTTTGAACAAAGAAGTCACATTTCCTATCCTTGTATATCCTTATTCAAGGTCCCTTTCCCCTCCCATCACATCAGGTCATTCTCTCTTCTCCACAACTCCCCATCCCCCACCCCTTCCGGGCAGGTGGTCCCAAGGTCCCACGGTCCCAATATTGCTTAGTTCAGCCTCTACTCCTGGAAAATCCAGTTTTCTCCCCTGAACATCGAGACTGAGTCAGGTGTTCCTCTAGGGGGAGTGGGATCCAAGGAGTCAGTTCAGGGTGTTTCTGATCCCAAGCTGTTCAGTGGTTGTGGTTTGCAGCTTGGGCATGCTTTGCTTTTTTCTTGTTTGTTTGTTTGTTTAGAGACCACTAATGAGTGAGTACATCCCCTGCTTATCTTTCTGGGTTTATGATACCTTGCTCAGGAGGATATTCTCCAAGTCCATCCATTTGCCTGAAAATTTTAGGATATCATTTTTTCTTACTGCTGAGTAGTACTCCATTGTGTAGATGTACCACAGTTTGTTAATCCATTCTTCAGTTGAGGGGCATCTAGGTTATTTCCACGTTCTTGCTATTACAAATAACATTGTAGCAGCATTTTTTCACACAGCTGTATATCTCACACACTCACTGGCACACATATGCTTCTCCTACATCATTCACTCAATGTATATTCACTCTAACTTATTCTCTAACATATCTCTCACTCTCTCTTTAGGGTTCTTCTTCATCTCTCACTCAGTACCTATACACTTGACTCACATTCTGCATATGATTATCCCTACATTTCTACTGCTTATTCTAAACCAAATTCTGGATAATTATATTTCATAATTTTCAGGGCCCAAGTCATTCTTATAACAGAAGAAGTCATAGTTTTTCTCAGGCTAGTAAGGTCACAAAGACTAGTCTGTGAGTATATGCTTTCCAATGCATGTAACTTTTTAAAAATTAATTAATTTATTTATTATTTTAGATTAACCTACAATTTAATATCTCTCTTACTATTCAACACCTAAAGTATTTCTCATTTCCTAATGTTATAAATAGCATACTAATAATATTTTTCCTTTTTTATAATGAAAAAGTCTCATTTTTATCTATATATCTCCTTGTTCCAATTCACTTCCCCCTCCCAACCCTCCCAGTCACTGTCTCTTCTCCCCATCTCCTGATCTCCTCCCCAGCAATGGCAGGAGATCCCAACATCCCAAGGTGGCTTAGCTCAGCATAAACTCAAGGCAGATGTGCTTTCTTGATCCCAACATCAAGACTGTGTCAGGTGTTCCTCTGGAGGGAATGGGCTTCAGGATGCTGGTCCAAGATGACTCAGAACCCAAGCTGTTCAGTGATTGTGGTTTGCAGCACGAACATGCTTTAGTTTTTGCTTCTTTTATTTAGAGTCCACTAATGAGTGAGTACATCCCTGCTTATCTTTCTGGGTTTGTGATACCTTTCTCAGAAGGATATTCTCTAAATCCATCCATTTGCCTGCATATTTTAGAATATCATTTTTTCTTAATGCTGAATGTACTCCATTGTGTAGATGTACCACAGTTAATCCATTTTAGTTGAGGGGCATCTAGGATGTTTCCAAGGTGCTTGCTATTTCAAATAATGCTGCTATGAACATAGTTGAGCTAATGCTTTTGGAGTGTGAATGTACATCTTTAGGGTATATCTCTATTAGTGGTATTGCTGGATCCTTGGGGAGATTGATTTCCAGTTTTCTGAGAAACTACCATACTACATTCCAGAGTGGCTGAACAAGCTTACACTCTCACCAACAATGGAGGAGTATTCCCCTTGTTCCACATCCTCTCCATCATAGACTGTCATCTGTGTCTTTAATCTTAGCCATTCTGACAGGTGTAAGGTGGTATCTCAAAGTTGTTTTGATTTGCGTTTCTCTGATGGCCAAAGATGTTGAGCACTTTGTCAAGTGCCTTTCATCCACTTGTAATTCTTCTGCTGAGAATTCACTTTTGAGTCTTTTATCCACTTTGATTTGAGTTTTGAGCAGGGTAATAGATTTGTATCTATTTGCATTTTTTTAGACACTACCATCCAATTATACCAATACTATTTCTTGAAGATACTATATTTTTTCCATTGAATATATTTGGACTCTTTCAAAAATCAGATATTCATAGTTATGTGAGTTAATGTTGGGATCCTCATCTCAATTCCATTGTCCATATGTCTGTTTTTATGCCAGTACCAGGATGTTTTTATTACTGTAGCTCTATATTATAATTTGAAGTCAGGGATAGTAATACCTACTGACTTTCCTAAGTTGAGCAATATTGTTTTGGCAATTCTGGCTATCCTGTTATTCCAAATAAAGTTGAGTATTGTCTTTCAAGGTCTGTAAAAAATTGTGTTGGGATTTTGATGGGAATTGCATTGAATCTATATATTGCCTTTGGTAAGATTGCCATTTTCACTATGTTGATCCTACCTATCCAGGAACATGGAAGAACTTTTCATTTTCTGATATCCTCTTCAATTTCTTTCTTCAGTGACCTAAAGTTTTTGTCAAACTGATTTGACATTTCTTTCATTATAGTTACACCTAGGTATTTAATGCTATTTGCAACAATTATAAAGGGTGATATTTCCCTTATTTCTTTTTCAGCCCTTTTATGATTAGTGTATAGGAGGGCTCCTCATTTATTTGAGTTAATCTTGTATCCTATGCAGCTGAAGGTGTCTATCAGCTGTAGAAGTTTCTTGATCACTTATGTATACAATCATGTCATCTGCAAATAGAGATAGTTTCACTTGTTCTTTACTAATTTGTATGTCTTTAATCTCTTTTTGTTCTCTTGTTGTTTTAGCTAAAACTCCCAAAAACTATGTTGAATAGATAAAGGTAGATGTGACAGCCTTATCTAGTTCCTGATTTTAGTGGGAATGCTTTAAGTTTTTCTTAATTTAGTTTGATGTTTGCCATCAGCTTTTTGTAAATCGCCTTTATTATATTTAGATATTTTCCCCGTATTCCTGATCTCTCCAGGACTTTTATCATAAAGGAGTGTTGGATTTTGTCAAAGGCTTTTTCAGCATCTAAAGAGATAATCATGTGGTTTTTCTCCTTCAATTAGTTTATAAGATATATGACATTTACACATTTTTGTATGTTAAACCATTCCAGCATTTCTGGGACGAAGTCCACTTAATCGTGGTGAATGACTTTTTTATATGTCATTGGATTTGGTTTGCCAGAATTTTTTTGAGAATTTTTGCATCAGTGTTCATGAGGGAAATTCGTCTGCAGTTCTCTTTGTTGCACCTTTGATTGGGTTTGGGATCAGGGTTATTGTGGCCTCATAAAAAAGGTTTGGCAAAATTCCTTCATTTTCTACTGTATGGAACAGTTTGAGGAGTATTGTTCTTAGCTCTTCTTTGAATGTCTGGTAGAATTCTGCACTTCAACCATCTGGGCCTGGGCTTTTTTTATTCAGGAGAGTTTTAATGACAGCTTCAATTTCCTTTGGTGTTATGGGCCTGTTTAAGTCTTCAAAATGATGTTGATTTAATTTGGTAAATGGGACCTGTCCAGAAAACTATCCATTTCTTCTATTTTCTCTATTTTTGTGGAGTTATATTTTCAAAGTATGACCTGATAATTCTTTGGATTCTATGGGGGTCTATTGTTTTGTCCCCTTTTCATTTCTGATTTTGTTGATTTGGATACTCTCTCTCTGCTTTTTGTTAGTTTGGATAAGAGTTTATCTTGTTAACTTTCTCAAAGAACTAACTCTTTGTTTCATTGATTCTTTGTATTGTTCTTTTTGTTTCAATTGTATTGATTTCAGCTCTAAGTTTGATTATTTCCTGCCATCTACCCCTTCTAGGTTAGTTTGCTTCCAATTGTTCTAAGGTTTTCAGCTGTGCTGATAGTTCTCTTGTGTGGGATTTCTCTAGTCTTTTTGTGTAAGTATCCAGTGCTATAAATTTTCCTCTTAAGACTTTCATTGTTTCCCATAAGTTTGGGTATATCGTGGACTCAATTTTATTTAAATTCTAGGAAGAATTTGATTTCTTTTTTAATTTCTTCCTTGACTCAGAGGTGGTTCAGTGGAGTGATGTTTAATTTCCATAAGTTGGTAGGTTTTCTGTGAATTTTGGTGTTGAACTCTAACTTTAGACCCTGGTGATCTGATATGGTACAAGGTGTTTTACCCATATTTTGAACCTGATATTTGCTTCATGAGCTAGTATATGGTCAATTTTAGAGAAAGTTCCATGAGGTGTTAAGAAATATGTATATTTCATCTTATTTGGGTGGAAGGTTTGATATATTTCAACTAAGTCTATTTGTGTCATAACTTCTGCTAGATACCTTATTTCTCTATTGAGTTTCTGTCTGGTTGACCTATCCAAGAGTGAAAATGGGATATTGATGTCTCCCACTATTAGTATGTCAGATTTTGTATGGGTGTTAAGCTTTAGTAGTGTTTCTTTTACATATGTAGGTGCCCTTGTGTTAGGAGCATAGATATTCAGAATTGAAATTTCCTCTTGATGGATTTTTTCTGAGATGAATAAGTAGTGTCCATCCTGGTTTCTTTTAGATTAAAGTCTATTTTGTTAGATAATAGAATGGTTACACTGGCTTGTTTCCTAGGGCCATTTGATTGGAAAGTTTTTTCCCAATCCTTTACTCTGAACTTTTGTGTGTCTTTGAATTTGAGGTGTGTTTCTTGTATGCAGCAGATGGAATGGTTTCAGGTTTTGTATCCATCATACTAGGGTGTCTTTTCATAGGCTAATTGAGTCCATTGATATTAAGGGATACTAATGCCCAATGATCGATATTTCCTGTCATTTTTGGTAGTACCTTGTATTTTATTTTATTTTTTGTGTGTGTTATACTGTGGGCTTATCAATTGTTTTCAGTTACATGGGTGTTTCTGGTTTCCTTAGGTTGGAGTTTTCCCTCTTGGGCTTTTTGTAGGGCTGGATTTGTGGTTAGGTATTGATTAAATCTGGTCATGTCATGAAATATATTGCTTACTCCATCTTATATTGACTGATAGTTTTACTGGGTACAGTAGTCTAGGTTGACATCCATGAGCTTTTAATGTCTATATAATGTCTAACCAGGACCTTCTTGCTTTTATTGTTTCTATTGAATAGTCTAGTGTTATTCTGATCTGTCTGCCTTCATAGGTGATTTGCCTCTTTTCCTTTGCAGCTTTCAGTATTTGTCTTTGTTCTATAGGTTTAGTGGCTGGATTATTATATGGCGAGCAGACTTGTTTTATAGGTCAAGTCTATTTGGTGTTCTGTAGGCTTCCTGTATCTTTATAGGCATTTCCTACTGTCTTCCTGACATAAGAACATGATTATCCATATGTTCCAGAGGAGGGGACTGGAGTTCAGCCTACAGTCACATTTAGAGGCAATTGCAGCTGGTGGGTGGAATATAAAATGTCTGGATTTATTCACAATTACCAACACTTAATATAGAAATATATTAAGAAATTTGGTTTTATAATAGATGATCAGTAAAGATAGTTCTGAATAGAATAAGTGTATTCATGCACCATTCTACCTCTTTCATTGCAAAGGGATTGTTTCTTCTTTTACACTATCATCCTCATTCAAACTAGACCCAAATAGTAAACTTCTGTCTATAATGTTCCTGGCAATCAAGATACTGTGGGTTAAAACCTAGTTAGATGCTGCTCCTGATGCAGTAAAACAAAAAACAAATGAAATATAAAGAGACATTTCTGATGGATGAAGTTTTTAATGTTGAAGGAGCTCACACACTGATGCAGACACCATGGGACACAGGATCCAGCCATGGCTCTGAAACTTAGGACAAGTAATAGCATGAGGATGGTCTGTGGCAGTGAGGTGGAACTGAGATCTTCAGTGAAATAAGTGTTTGTTAATTTGCATGCTTCCCTGAGGCAGCAGAGCTATCTGAACTAGGTTCCTTGTCTGTGCCCATAGGAGTAATTTCTCTACTTTTCTCCTCAGCCACTATTGAGTACCAAAGAAAATGAGTAGAAACAGCAGACTCCACACTAATTCCAACTTTAGAATCAGCTTTTTCTCTGAAATTAGCATTGGGATCTCAGGCAACAGCATCCTCCTTCTCATCCACATCCTCAAGTTTATTTCTTGGCACAGACCCAAACCCACTGACCTGCCCACTGGTCTCTTGGCCCTAATCCACCTACTTACACTACTGATCACAGTATTTTTAGCTACAGACTTTTTTATTTCTCGGAAGGAATGGGATGACATTACATGTAAATTTCTTATTTACTTGTACAGAATTTTTAGGGGTTTCTCCCTTTGTAACACCACTATATTGAGTATTATCCAGGCTATCATCCTTAGTCCCAGAAGCTCTTGTTTAGCAAAGTTCAAGAATAAATCTCCCTATCACATCTCATGTGGCCTTCTTTTCCAGAATATCTTCTATATGTTCATCAGCAGTCACCTCCTGGTATCAATTATTGCTACACATAATTTGACCTTCAATAACATTTTGTATGTTACTGAATCATGCTCTATTCTACCCATGAGTTACCTCATGCAAATAACATTTACCACACTGATTGCCATCAGGGAAGCCTTCCTGATTAGTCTGATGGTTCTCTCCAGTGGGTACATGGTGGCTCTCCTGTGCAGGCACAAGAAGCAGACCCAGCATCTTCACAACACCAGCCTTTCTCCAACAGCATCTTCAGGGCAAAGGGCTACTTGGACCATCTTGATTCTCCTGAGTTTCTTTTCACTGATGTCTATCCTAGAAGGTATCATCTCCTGTTTAAGAACTATGTTCCTGAGTGATCTAACATCTTACTATATCCATCTCTTTGTGGCTCATATCTATTCCATAATCAGTCCTTTTGTATTTATGAGCACTGAAAAACAAATAGGTAACTTGTTAAGTTCCATGTGTGGGAGAGTGATAAATGAGTATCCATTGATGGGCAAGATCATTTAAAAAGCACCAATGGGCTGGCATTAGAACTGTCAATCATCATATAGTGCCTATGTGCTTTGATGTACATGAATTATAAAGTTGTGTGGTTTTTCTCTTAAAATAATGTATTTTAACCCCTGTGATTTTAAACATGTAACAGAAAATTAGACCACATGCCCTTCAAAATAGAATAAAAACTCTCTGCCCCTCTATGTACATGTATGTAGATAGATAGATAGATGATAGATATTTAATTATCAGTGAGTCTAAGAGAGTCCTGTGAGGTGGCTCTTACACATCATAGTCTTGGAGAGCCCACACTTACTTTTAAGTATGTGACTAATATAGCACTTTTCAATATTTTAACTTTTTACACAAAATCTATTTGTTATTATAATAAAAAACCCAGAGCCAGATAACAAAGAAAAGCTAAAATATCAGAGAGATAGAGCAACAATCCACAGTCACTTCTTACCATTACAAATCTTTTGATCTGTCTCAACAAATCCTCTGACTCCAAGTCTCTCTTTGTCCCCAGCCAAAAAGGGAAGTGCCAGGTGAACCTGATCTCCTCCCTCCTCAGTTTCCACCCAGATATCTCACTTCCTGATTTAACTTTTCAAACCAGACATTTTTCAGTCATTGCTGAATCCAGATAAGATTCTTTGTTAACCATTTTTTAAATAGAGGTAACAGTTTTGTGCCTTGTTTTTGTACAACCTGAATGTTTGGTGACTACTTATTATAATACCAAGAAATATATGTTAGTTAATGGTTTATTCCTGTGATTGGAAGAATGTTAACCTGAGTATTCCATCATTGTAATAAATCTCATCATCATCAATTTATAACAATGTTACACATATATGGCTTTACTTTTCTGTTCTGTCCTTCTGACTGTATACATTTGAGCCATATTGTGTTCTACTTTACCTGGGATAACATTCCAGTCCCAAAAGCTGAACATTTACATCTAAAGGGGCCATTTTGGATGCCATAATTCTGGTGGAATTATTGTTACATTTAAACCTGTGTCTACCATACATTAAATGACAATGTGTTGTATTTGTACTTTTAATTTTTTTATTCACATACTCATTTATTCAATATATATTGTGTGCCAAGTAGTATCCTAAGAATTTTATATATAATATATATTATTATGAATAAAGTCATATATTTTATTCATATATCCCCTTGTTTAAACTACCTTCTTCCTCCCAACCATCCCAGTCACTCTCTCTTCTCCCCATCATGTTATCTCCTCCACAGCAGTGCAGGAGGTCACAAGGTCACAAGGTGGCTTAGTTCAGAATACTCTCCAGGCAGATCCAGTTTTCTCACCCCAACATCAAGACTTGGTCATGTGTTCCTCTGGAGGGAATGGGCTCCAAGGTGCTGGTCCAAGTTGTTTCAGACCCAAGCTGTTCAGTGGTTGTGGTTTGCAGCTTGAACATGCTTTGCTTTTTGTTTAAAGTCCACTAATAAGTGAGTACATCCTCTGCTTATCATTCTGGGTTTATGATACCTCACTCAGGAGGATATCATCCAGATCCATCCATTTGCCTGTAAAATTTAGGATGTCATTTTTCTTACTGCTGAGTAGTACTCCACTGTGTAGATGTACCACAGTTTGTTAATCCATTCTTCAGTTTAGGGTCATCTAGGTTCTTTCCAGGTTCTTGCTACTATGAATAATGTCACAATGAACATAGTTAAGCTAATGCCTTTGGGTATGAATGTTCATCTTTAGGGTATATGCCCAGTAGTGGTATTGCTGGATTCATGGGGAGATTGATTCCCAGTTTTCTGAGAAACCATGTGCATTTTTAATTTTCATCTATTTTATTTATAGAAGTTGTCAAATATTTTCTGTATAACTTTTCCTGAATATTTTGTTCTCTTTTCTATAAATGTTCTATCATTCAGCACAGTATATTTATTTTTAGAATAGGCTTTAGATGCTAGAGTTTGTCTTGAATGTATTTCCTCCATGATGACAGAATAAGACTAAACTGGATTTGATTTGGGGACCTAAAAGAGGTCCCTCATGGTGTTTTCTAAAGACAAAATGTTACTTTTTCTGTTTCTCACTAAGAGTCATTCATTAGTCCAATGCCTGACTATGCCACAACTTCTGTATACTCCAGAGGTAAGGGTTGTTTTGTTGGGGTTATTCTTTGCAAAAAAAAAAAAAAATGTTTCAAGGAACACTTTGTTTACAGTCCCGTTTTAGGTGACCTTGTTTTTCTATAGATTAATAACATTTGATAGTTTGACTTTTTTATTCATATCTCCTTGTCTTGCCTTTAAGAGCTTGATTATCCTTTCACTTTGTGGGGTAGAATTTTCAGAGATTCAATTATTATTTCCTAGAATCTGAATCTGGTACCATTGTATTTACTGCTTAAATCAATCTCTGTAGGAATTCTCAAACAATTTTTTGGGTTTCTTAGATCAATTTTGTAATGGATTCAATTTTTATTTTTGCTTCATTAATTCTATATCAAGCATTAAAGGCTGACAATCCACATAAAGCCAGGGTATGGTCATCATAAAAAGATTGCCTTTTTAAATTTTTATTTATTTATTTTTTAATGAATAAAGTAAAATTTTTTATCCATATATCCTGTTGTTCAGACTCCCTTCCCCTTCCCATGCATCCCCATCACTCACTCTTCTCCACATTTTTATCTCCTCCCTAGCAAGGGCAGGAGGTCCCAAGCTCTCAGGTGGCTTAGTTCAGCATCTACTTCAGGCAGATACACTATCCTCATCCCAACATCAAGACTGCTTCAGGTGTTCCTCTGGAGTAAATGGGCTCCAAGGTGCCAGTCTAAGGTGTTTCAGATACCAAGCTGTATGGTGGTGGTTTGCAAATTAGACATTCTTATATTTTGGTTTAAAATCTACTAATGAATGAGTACATCCCCTGCTTATCTTTCAGGGTTTGTGATACCTTGTTCAGGAGAATATTTTCCAAATCCATCCTTTTACCTACAAATTTTAGGATGTCAATTGTTCTTACCACTGAGTATTACTCCATTGAGTAGATGTACCACAGTTTGTTAATCCATTCTTTAGTTGAGGGGCATCTAGGTTGTTTCCAGGTACTTGCTATTACAAATAATGCATCTATGAACATAGTGGAGCTAATGCCTTTCAGTGCTACTGTGCATCTTTAGGGTGTACACCCAGAAGAGGTATTGCTGGATCCTTGGGGAGCTTGATTCCCAATTTTCTGAGAAACTGCCATACTGCATTCCAGAGCAGCTGAACAAGCTTACATTCCCACCAACAATGGAGGAGTGTTTCCATTTTTCTGGAACCTCTCCAGTATAGCCTGTCATTTGTGTCTTTTATCTTAGCCAATCTGACAGATGTCAGGTGGTATCTCAAAGATGTTTTGATTTGCATTTCTCTGATGGCTAAAGATGTTGAGCACTTTTTCAAGTGCTTTTCAGACATTTGTAATTCTTCTGCTGAGAATTCCCTTTTTAGTTCTGAACCCCATTGTTTGATTGTGTTATTCAAGGTGTAGTGGGAAACCAGAAGCTACACAGGTACACTCTGATGATGTCAAGGAACCAGAGCCAGGCAGGGTGTGGTCAACTGGAAAGAGCCTGGGATGAGGAGAGAGCCTGACCCCTTTTTGATCTGTGGCATTGTTAGGAAGGAATGCTCAGTTTGGACCTCTCTTGCACACTGTTTCTCCCTTTTTCCCTCTGAATACCTTCTGTACCATAAGTGGCTTTCAAATAATAAACATTACCTGAATATATAAATATAGTGGCCTGATAAGTTCCGTGACATCTGGTGGCCCAACATGGTGCTGTTTTCACAGAACCCAGCCAGGTCTCCTAGCCGCAAGGTGGGGGCTATCTTGGATTCGGGGTTTGCTCCTGGCCACATGGATCTCCTGGCAGCACCAGTGAGAGCAGTGGGTGAGAGGGAATCTGAGAGAACAGGCATCTGTATGCTGGATGCTGCAGCCGGTTGTGGTGGTGCATGCCAGTAGGATTTGCCGAAGGAGGCAAAGTTTGTGCCAGGGAAATTGGAATAGCCATGTTGTTTCTGGCATTGCTGCTGCTGCTGAATGCAACTGTACCACCTGCTGGCTGTAAGTCCTCATTACATCTGAGTAAGGTAATTGGTTTTTTACCCATAATGTCTGATGTTTTAGCTCTCCAGAACTTTACCCACTTTTTCACAACAGTGATAGAGGATTATTTTTAGGATTATGCATTTGGAGTCTATCTCAACCCAGGAGTTCTTTTGCTTTTTTGTGTGATAATATACTTTATGCCTACCTATTTTAAAGGATCTCAGGATAGGGATGAATGCATACTCAATAGGATGTACGTGATACATGAGGATTCTAAGACAGCTTTATTTGCTAAGATGTGTGACATGGATGAGTATTTTAAAAGCACACAAGAAGATAGTAAGTTTTACATCTATAAGGCAATTAAGAAGCTTGCTTCCTCCGTAGAGAAGAGGTCTATGTTGGTTAGAGAAGAATGCAGAGTTTATATTGATGAAGAAATTAGGAAACTACCAAAACATGTTCAAGAAAAGAATCAATCAGAAAGTAGCAGAACATGTAGATGTGGAGACTGAGAGAATTTTCCACTCTATAAAATTGTTGGAAAGTTCTTTTCATGCAGGACCTTCAAACACTGGAAAAGACCATTATCTCTAGGTTACAAGGTTATGAGGGTCATATGGTGATAATAGAAAAAGATTCTGAGGCAACATCTTCTCAAAACACCTCAGAACCTCCTCTTGAAAGATATTACAGTAGAGAAAATGCTGTACCTAAGGTGGTTACAATGAGGGGACCACCCTCTACTCCTCCAACACTATTCCCAGTCATGGTAGAGAACAAAAAAATCACATGGATAGGTTTCAGACAACATGGAATATAATTATGAACCTATCCACATGCAGTATCTAAAAACAATAAAGGAAGCCATAGTGACATATGGAGTCCAATCGTCTTTTGTGAATTCATAAATGTGTGGTCAACACAGAATCGGGTAATTCTTAATGACTGGAAAAATTTGGCAACTGCAGTGTTGGACACTAGTCAAAGCTTACAGTGAAGGAATTGGTTTAGGGAAGAGACTAGAGCCTTGGAATCTCAGTATCAAACTGAGAATGTGACCATCTCCAGGGAACAAATCCTTGAGGAAAGCCAGTTTGCTGATGTATCAATTCAGACTATTTATGATGATCATGCCCTGTTGGTGTGCCATACTGCTGCCTTAAATGCTTGGGAAAAGGTTTTAGACCCAAGACAGAGAATTGAGTCATATACTCAAGTTAAACAAGGTCTAAAGGAGCCTTATACAGACTTTTTATAGAGGTTGACTCAGGCTGTAAATAGAGCAGTGTCAGATTCAGGAGTTCAGACACAACTGATACTCTCTTTGGCCTTTGATCATACTAATATGACATGTAAAAAATTGCTCATTCCATTAAAGATCAGAGGTGCACCCTTAGAAGAATGGATTCAACTTGCAATTAATGCCTAATCTCTACATACTGATGAGGAGAATTGGGTAGGACAAGCCATTGCTAATGTTAGAATAAGAAATCAAAGCATCATTTGTTTCAATTGTGGTAAGCCAGGCCATATAAAGAGAAATTGTAGGCAAAACATCTATGGGAATTCTCCCAATCCCAGGAGTGACTCAAACAGAAGGCCACTATCTACTGGGCTATGTAGGAGGTGTAACAAAGGCTGACATTGGACAAATGAATGTAGATCCATAAGAGACAAAGACAGCAACCTTTTAACATCAGGAAACATAACTTGGAGCTGCCCCTGGGAAGCCCCGAAGAGACAGACCTCAAAGCCAAAGGAGGTCCAGTCATATCCAGTCACAGTGAAAGAACAGCCTTCTCAGGATGAGTAACAAATCCCAAGCCTAGAACAGTAGACCATGTAGCCATAGACAATAGATTGCCCTTTCAGGAGAAGTTGATGGTATCCAGTAAACTGAAAAAATGCATATTTTGGCAGACTTCCATAAGTGAGCAAAGACCAAAGTTAAAAATAAGAATAGATAATATTTTTATGCAAGGCTTAGTTGACAGGAGATGATGTTTCAATCATACCTCCATAATCATGGCACCCCAGATGGCCTCTCAAGGAGGTAGATGTTAAATTTTTAGGTATTGGGACATTGTCTCAGGTAAAACAGAGTGTGAGATGGCTTGAATGCATAGGACCAGAAGGACAGAGAGGAAGTTTGAAGCCATACATGGCCAACATAGCAGTGAACTGATGGGGTCGTGATCTTCTACAACAATGGAACACCCAAATTAAGATCCCTCCAGGATTAAATATCAACCAAAGACCCAATCATGCCCCTGAAGACAATGCTTCAAGAGGCTATGAAAAACAGCCATCTGTTATTCAGGTTGCACAACAATGCAGTCTAAAAGCTATGGGCACCCCAAATACACTCACAGCCTTGCCTTTGAAATGGTTGACAGACAAGCCTATTTGGGTTCAGCAATGGTCTTTGACAGAGGAGAAATTGTTTACCCTAGAACAATTGGTACAGGAGCAGTTACAAGCTCAGCATACTGAAGAATCAACCAGCCCATAGAATTTCCCCATATTTGTTTGTGGTCAAGAAGAAATCTGGGAAGTGGAGAATGGTGACAGATTTAAGAGCAATTAATAAGGTGATTCAGCCCTTGGGCACCTTACACTCTGGTATACCCTTACCTTCTTTGCTACCTAAAGGATGGCCTATTATAGTTATTGATCTGAAGGACTGTTTTTTATCATACTTCTACAAGAACAAGATAAAGAGAAGTTTGCTTTCACTATACTTACTTTCAACAATGCACAATAATTAAAAAGGTAACAATGGAGGGTCCTTCCACAAAGGATACTGAATAGTCCCACACTATGCCAATATTTGTCCAACAGCCACTAGAGGTGATACATAAAAAATTCCCACTATCTATCATTTACCATTATATGGATGATATATTATTAATGGACCCAGACATAGACACCTTAGAAAGACTGCTTGAAGAAATGAAGAAGGTGTTGCCTGATTGAGGACTTCATATTGTCCCTGAAAAGATACAAAGGGGGGATTCTATCAATTATTTGGGATTTAAAATAGGCTTGCAAACAATTAGACCTCAGAAGGTACAACTTAAGAGGACAGATTGAGGACACTTAATGATTTTCAAAAAATGACTAGGGGATATTGCCCACATATGACTGGTTATTGGTATAAAAAGATATGAACTGGTTCATTTGTTCAAAACCTTAGATGGAGATAAGGAGTGAACAGTCCCAGGGAATTCTCTGCTGAAGCTGAGAGAGAATTAACATTGGCAGAAAAGAGATTACAAGAAGCAAATGTGAACTGTATAGATCCAGACCTCGACTGCATCCTGGTTATTTTACCTTCTGAGTATTCCCCTACAGGAGTCATAATGCAAAGAGAAAATATTATGTTAGAATGGATATTTCTACCACATAGACCAAGTAAAAAACTAAAAACATACATTGAAAAGATTTCAGATTTGATTTTCAAAGGAAAATTCAGTCTTTGACAGTTGACTGGAAAGGAACCGGCAGAAATTGTTGTACCTTTGACCAATGAAGAAATTGATCAATTATAGGCAGACAATGAACCTTGGCAGAAGGCCTGTAGTGGTTTCCTGGGGGAGATTAATAATAAATATCCCCAAAGTAAGAGGATTCAGTTTATAAAGAAAACTAATTGGATTATCCTTCATGTGGTACAGGATGAACCTATTTCTGGAGCTCCTCCATTTTTTACTTATGCAAACAAATCAGGAAAGGCTGGTTATAAATCAGAAAACTTCAGTAAGGTGGCATAGAGCCCCTATGATTCTGTTAAGAAGGCAGAACTGTATGCTATTATTATGGTGTTATTGGATTTTACAGGACCTCTTAACCTAGTAACTGACTCTCATTATGCAGAAGGAGTTGTATTTTATATTGAAACTGCTGACTCCATTCCTGATGATACAAAATTAACCTTTTTGTTTGTACAGTTGCAGGATATCATCAGAAATAGAACACATCCTCTGTACATAACATATCAGGGCTCATTCAGGCCTTCCTGGCCCTTTGGCACAGGATAATGATTAAATTGATTGGTTATTAATAGGAAATGTGGTAGAAGCCTCAGAATTTCACAAGAAGCATCATGTCTATAGCAAGGGATTAAAGAAGAGCTTTTCCATCACTTGGCATCAAGCCAAGAAAATTTTGCAAAAGTGTGATAAGTGTTTCCTCTACAATCAACCATCCTTACCTGCTGGGAGTAATCCCAAGGGTAAAAAGGGCAATGAGATTTGGCAGGTGGATGTTTTTCACTTTCCAGAATTTGGTAAGATGTAATATGTTCATCATACCATTGACATCTACTCAGGAATGCAGTGGGTTACTGCCCTGAGTTCTGAAAATGCTAATGCAGTACTCACTCTCTTCTGTAAGCCATGGCCATATTGGAAATTTCTGATCAAATTAAGACTGACAATGCTCCAGCATATGCTTCCCAGAAAATGAGGCAGACTTTTGGATATTACGAGATAAAGCAACTTACTGGAATATCACACAATCCCATTGGACAAACAGTTGTGGAAAGATCCCATCACACCTTGAAAGAGATGCTTCATAAACAGAAAGGTGGTATGAAAAAACACAGGGAGAGATTACATAGTGCCTTGTGACATTAAACTTTCTTAATGCTAATGAGAAAGTAACTTCAGCTGCAGAAAGACACTGGGTAATAGAAAGGACTCCTGAGTTGAATCAGCCTGTTTATTTCAAGGATGTACTAACTTCAGAATCGAAGCCAGGACATGTGCTTCATTGGGGTAGGGGTTGCTTTTGTTTCCACAGGAAAAGAGAAAATATGGGTACCAACAAGATTGATAAAGAGCTGATTCGAAAAGGAGAACCCTCCTGAGGAGAAGGAGTAATGGCTCGTCTGCAGATAAGACAATTGGATATGTGGTAAGGAACATTCACTTAACTAAGGTAGGGCAGGTTCTCAATTTTGTTTTTACAGAAGAATGGATACAACCCTCTTCATAATGATAAAAGGATGCTAAATGCTTAGACTTTTTTTTAAAATTTTTTTTCTTCCTTCTTTATTTTGTATTTATCAAAAAAAACACAGTAAAAAGAATTTAAAATGTGGAAGAGTTAACAATAACTATACAGAGGATAAGAATGATAGGCATGGCTTATCAAGGGAAGAAATACAAATAAGATTGCTACACCTATATTTTCTTTGTGTTCATCTTTCCCTCTGAATTTTTTTTTCTCATCCCTGTATATCCTTATTCAAGGTCTCTACCCCCTCCCAACACATCTGGTCATTTTTTTCCTCTGCAACTCCCCATCCCCTCCCTGGGCAGGGAGCAGACAGTCCCATGGTCCCACTGACCCAGTAATGCTTAGATCAGTCTCCACTTCTGGCCAAATCCAGTTCCTTCCCCCCTCCCTCAAGAGTGAGTCAGGTGTTCCTCTAGGTGGAGTGGGATCCAAAGGGTCAGTCCAGGGTGTTTCTGATCCCAA